>JASGXE010010114.1:0-15977 GCA_030068105.1 Sinentomon sp. SZTP_YWyxl
CCTGACATCACATTTTAAAATATTTATACATCACATTTTAAATCAATTGTCATAAAATATTTATGACATCACATTGCAATTCAATTGGTCCTGGTTTTACCCGCAATTGCGGGTAAAACCAGGACCAATTGAAGCACGTGCACCACGAATGGGTTTATCAACATTTACCATTTCTGGTGAGATGAGTGAGCCTTATCCATTCGTATCATCTACGAATGGATAAGGCTCACTCATCTCACCAGAAATGGTAAATGTTGATAAACCCATTCGTGGTGCACGTGCTTCAATTGGTCCTGGTTTGACCCGCAATTGCGGGTAAAATGTGATGTCAGGTGAAGAAATATATGGAAGCACTCTTACCCGCAACTTTACCCAGACCAGTTCTCTCCGGGGTCGGTTACTAAATTTTATTGTTGAGTATTTCCATTTGGGAGGTGTGGAAATACTGCCCTGCAATTTTGCTTAATCCCATTGTGGTGCACTGCACCACACCTTGGTAAACTGTGGACCCAAACAATGCAAATTTCCCAAGGTGTGGTGCAGCGCACCACAATCAAATTCCAATGTTCCCAAGGTGTGGTGCACTGCACCACAATCAATTTGCCATATCCCTAAGGGCACATCCAATGCACCACACATTGCGAATGATGCACTGCCACATCATAATCATTCACTTGTAAATATTGTTATAACTTGATGGGCTTGGAACAGTGTTCTCCTTTTTGTTAACTCATAATTTTTTGCGTTATAGATTTGAAACAATCACTTCAATTTCTGATCTTTGAAAGGTGAATTGAATGTTCTTTAGGGTCACTTCTCCCCACACTTTTATTCCCCGTGACAGAACTAGTAGTTGCAGGAAAAATGGAATTGTATTCCTCCAGTTTCTGCGTCACCACTGATGCAACAAACCGATCACTCTCTTGTCATATGTTGCAAAAGCGAAACCAACCAGGATGGTGCTAATGCACCATCCTGGTGGAGCATTAGCACCAGGATGGTGCTAATGCTCTCCAACACTTCCAACAGACACCAAAATTCCAGAAGAGGACAGCAAAAGGAAACCAAATGCAAAGAAAAAACCTAACATAGTGTTGTTCTATAACGAGACCATGGGAGGAGTGGACACTATTGACCAAATGGCCTGTTGTCATAGTGCTCGTAGGACAAAGAATCGTTGGCCAATGAGGTTGTTGTTTACCATCACTGATATAGTTGCAATGAATGCTCATTCTAAATAGCTTGAACACATTCATGCTTGGCAAAGAGTTGTGCAGAGCAAATATAGAATGTCGGGCAAAATATTTTTCTGGCATTCCAAAAAATGTAACCACAGCAATGTCTCAACAACTGGGACTGCAACTTCACAAGGCACCAGACGTTGGTAACCTCCAACCAGTTGATGTAAAAAAAGCCGATGTTACCAGTGTATTGAGGAATTATCAACAGCAAAAAAGAGCAGGGCCGGCCCGACCGGACGGTCAAAACTGCATTTGCCCTATTGTTAAAGGGCGTCAAATCCACGATAAAAATATTCTAAAATTCTTGCAATGCATTGCATAATCAACTGGGTCCCTTTTTTCTGTTTCTGGTATTCGCGGCAGCTTGACACAGCTCAAAAAGCAATGGAACACTCGCCCCAAGAGTGGCAGGTCCCAATTCTTTGAGATTTTGTGTGAGCAAACGACTGCGTGCGTCTTCAAACTGCACATGTCTTGTTTGCTTCTGGGATTCGTATTGGGCTACTGGCCCGGCAAGTTTGGGATCTGCATCTACATTCTGCACTGAGCCAAGCACCCGAGGTTGGAAGCACCAAATGAAGGTCGATGTTTTTATTAATCCCATAAACCCTCGAGAAGAATGTTGGGACATTAGAGATATCACCAAAAAAAGCAATATGATGAATTTCATTTGAGAAACTGCAAATTTGTCCGAAATGACTCAAAAGTTTCAAAATTCCGTACATCTCGGGAACCCCAGATTTTCTACCTGAACCCCGGTTGGGCTCTGCTCCAGACCCATCACACCCCTTTATAAAGAGAATGGATCCGCCACTGAGATGGAGGTGCAAAAATCAAATCTGCCCGGGGCAGCAAAAAACCACGGGCCGGCCCTGAAAAAGAGAAAGAACCAGCTTTCAACTCAGAAGCAAACATGTGATGAGTGCAAAAGCAACATTTGCAATGCTCATTCATCGAGTCGTAAGATGTGCAGTGATGCAAAATAAACTCTAGAACATTTGAGCATTTCTCAACGAAGACATTGTTTTTAATTATGTTGAACAAACAAAACAATGGACAAGCCTGTATTATATTATTGTAATTTGATTCTGATGCTGATTTAAATCACCATCTTTTAAATTTCTTCGTTTTGTACACTTTTTCAACAAAAACTTTCTCAACAAAAACTTCGTTTTGTACACTTTGTCGAACCAAAAAAATACATCTGAAATTTTTTTTCGCAACATCTGAAAGTACCTGTAAGTGCCTTTTATATGTGATTTAAATTGGATTACTTTCGTAAAATTTTGGTTTTTTCGCATTATTTGATAGTTTTTTGCCATGCCATTGCTTTTTAGCAGAAAGAAGACATACAGGCATTACAAAATATGGTCTACTTATTTGTTTGTGTTATCAAATGAACCAGTTTAGACTATCCATATACCAAAATTCCAAACAATTAAAGGTGTTGGAGAAAAAAATTTTGGTGTGGCACACCACACCTTGGTAAACTTCGGACCCAGGGATGCCTTGGTAATCGGAGGGTTAAAGGGCATTTTGTGCATTTATCTGAAATTTGGTTGCTCTGTGTCGATTTTGAAAATTTGCCTCTGTTCCCGGGGCCATTTTGGAGGAAGGTTGGGGACCCCAAAAAACAAAATGGGGGTTAGGAGCAATTTCTTTCACTCTAATATTTTGATTTGTGCTGCCACGAGGAATATCTCCTGATCATTTCTCGGTGTTATTCTGGAACACCCGCATGTTGTGTTTGAAGAATACTGGAATCTTGGCTCAATTAGTTAATTGGATAAAATGAGTTTTCTCGGTTTTCAACAATGAGTTCAACAATGAGGTTCAAAGTTGCTGATTATCAATTATCAACAGCGGGAAAATTGTTATTTCTTTTTTAGACATTCATCAGCTTTATGGTCAGTACAAGTACGAACGAAACACATGTCCACACAAAACGCAAGTAAAATTATTTTTCCAAGCCCCAAGACAGCATTGAAATAGGCGGTGGTCAGGACACAGCTGCGAAAAAGTTTCAAATCATCCAACTTGAGCAGAATGATCTTTTTTACCTCAGACCGTCGAGCACCAGACGTCAACACCCGGTACTGATGCAAAATCAGAGGGGCAAAACCTTCCACTGCAAAATTCAGAATGATTTTATTGCATCTTTTTTGCTCATCTTGCTGTGCCAGGATTGCAAGGATCAATTCCAGGAAAATTGGAATTATTTTTTTAGACATTCATCAGCAGACATTCATTTTTTAGACATTCACGGAGCAGCAATTCCTGTAACATGAAGTGAAAGTTGATTTTTTTTTTTTTTTTTTGTGTGTGTTGTGGGACAGAAAGCAGATGGCTGGATAAGGCTGCACTGCTCATTGAGAGAAGTTGCAGTGGAAGTGGGAGCAACAATTTGCTTGTAAAACCAACAAATGGGGTGTCAGGATTTTGTGCCAAACAAAGGCATGTTCCCTTGCATCTTTCGAGTGAGGAACAGCAGGAGCACCACATGCAGACCCTTTGATATTTGTGTTGTGGCACGTGATGTTGCTTTCCTTCTGGTCATAAAGGTCAAAACGAGACAAAAATGGAATGAGCCTCAGAATAATGAAAAAAAAATACAACAGTAAAAATCAAGTGCTTTAATTTTTCAGATAACCAAAAATTCTAAAGTAAAAATGAGGAAAACGAAAAACAACATGCGAGAAATATGTGAATTCATTGTGTAAGCTAAAGATGATCACGTGAAATGCTGCGACACGGCATCACCTGATGCCAAGGGCCTGGAGAAGCAACTGCCCCACATCTTTCAATTCATCGGTGTCTTCATCTAAACAGGAGAGAAATTGGAAATGGTTCACTGCAAGAAGAATGCATGCAATGTCAAGGATTGTTTAAAATGATTTCGATTTTACTTTGCAGGATTCTCCATAATGGTTATGTCTCCGCATTTTACGGGTTCAATTCCTGCTTCAGAATTTGAGTGATTATGTATTGAGAATACTTAATGCTCAAATCATAATGCCAAACTTTGTCACCCAAGAACACACTCCAGAATTCGTAATTGTGATACTTTGTAGAAATTATCCAACGAGATTCAACGGTTGGTTTCCTGTTAGTGTTCTGTTAAAAGCAGCTTTCACAAAATATGGATGCAAGACCGAGTACAAAATAAGAATCGTCCAGTGAAAGTATTCCATAAATGTAGGCTTTTGCCACGCTGAGAGATGTAATTTCATTCCTTTTTGCGACAATTAGTCACTTATCAGTGGAGAAAAGGATCCAATGGCAGAACATTCCTGATGAAAAATCCCTATTTTTAAAATGAGACGCATCACCAACTGCATGCATTTAACGCATCGTCTACTGCAGGCATTTTTGAAGAAAATCCAGAAATTTTTCCACTGAGAGTTTTCATCTGGAATCAACAGATGATTGAATTGTGGGCTCCACAGCATATTGTGAAGTGTTGTCTGTTGAACTTTGACAGCAAAACGATGTTGGCCAACCAGTGCCAGTTCCGGCAGTTACCAGAATGCTAAATACCCAACTGGTATCGGTACCATTGGTACTGGACCAGCACCATCAATAAAACAGTAGCCGAAACTGGCTCAGCCCATTTCATGAAAACTTTTGTATCAAGCCTGGTCCAAAAATGACAAACTCTGTCAATGCAAAGCAATTCTTGGTAAGGTAAGTTCGGGAATTTCAAATGAACCTGCAGACTTTTGAAAGACTAATGCTGTGCAAAATTAATGGCACAAAAAGATGATGTGACGGACAAAGCTCTTACCCTCTTCAGTGACATTTTTCTCAAGTTTCAATTTTGAATTTGCAATCTGCAGCATGCATTCTTCAATAGATCCCTTGCTGATCAGCCTGTAGACGTTGACTTCACGAAGTTGGCCTAACCTGTGAGCTCGATCTTCAGCTTGCCTGAAAAATGAAACAACAAATTATTGTATTTTAGTGAAGTGTCTCAACAAAATGCAGGTGACACGATAGAAAATTGACAAACATTCGGCTCCAACTCGTTTTTTTTTTTTTTTGCAAATAGGCATAGTTAGAATTCTAACGAGAAGTCGCTTCCTCATCCCACAATTTGTTTATTTGACGATGGTGTGGAATCCCTAAAATGTCAAAACAGCTGAAATTGGGGAACATGGTCCAACAGGAGGCTGATTTCATTGTCGTGGTCAAACAGGAGGCTGACAAATTCATTGTCGTGGTCAAATTCAAGTGGGGGTCCAACCCAAATATGGAAAATTTTTGCCAAAAATTGCATTTCTAGCTTTTACCGTGCTCCAATGGAGAGTTTCTTGAGGAATTTAATGCAAAAACAGAGGTCAAAAACCTTGATCCATTTTCAACAGAGGCACAAAGGAAATTTGTTGTTTCTGCCATTTTTGAATATGCACATTGACCCTGCTTTTTGAACTTTTAGAAAAATTTTTTGTCAGCCATTTTACAAGACAAAAAAGGTTAAATTTTGCATACTGGTGAATTTTTCATCAGAAGTTAAGTGACACGAGCCAGAATTTTTTCATCAATCTGCATCCATTTAAGCTTCATTCACCTCCCCGAGTACATCGCTTCGAAAAATACAGGTACCTACAGCAGGGAACCATTTCAAATGTGCAAAAAAGGCTTGATCACTCCATTTTGGCACCTTTTGGAAGTTAGGCGCAAACTAAAGTTGACATTGTTTCAAAATTTATGCAGTAATCGTGCAAAATTCCGCCAAATGATCGGAGGAGAAATTTTGCTCGCAAACTGTCATTGGATAACAAGCACCAGAATTAACATTTTGGGATTGGACTCCCCTTAAGGGGGGGTGAACCTTCGAGATGTGAACTTTGGTAAAATTTTGCATTTTTCATTATTTTTGCACCACATTGTTGTCCGTTTTATGCTCTTTCAGAATTTTCAAACCATTTCACTCTATCTCGAAGGGTTTTTTCACAGGCGCATTTTGAATGAAAGCCGCCAGATGCGATTTCGTCCATTGGTAAACTGTTTTTACTTTCTAATGAATATAGGGAAGCCAATTTTTAATGGATTTAGCTGAAAATTGGTCCCCAGTGGTAAAAAAGTGCCCTGGTCACTTTTATGAGGCCAGATTTATGATATCTTGTGTCTCTGTTGAATTATAGTCAGTATGTCATTCCAGCGCCACCGCTTTTTGACATTCCTGTTGCGCAAGATTCAAAAATGGTAGATAAGGAGCAATCACAAATCTGGCTTCATAACCTTTTTCAGCATACTTTTTTACCCCTTTGTGCAAATTTTTGTCCAAATCCAAGAATCCCTCTCGAATTTATGTATGTAGGTAGACAACAGATAAGACAACAGAAAAGAAACCAAGCAAGGAAAGAAGCAGCACATGTGGCATCACAGCATGAAAGTCAATATGGTCCAGGCATTGACTCTGATTTCTAAAATGGTGTGAATTTAACTTCTGCCACACATTTGGAATGGTTTATTGCCAAATGCTATTTTTTACAGTGAAACCGACAACGGTTATTTTAAATTGCATTTTCTCCGCTTTGCATTTTTTGATGTTTTTTGGCTTTCGAATGAATATAGGGAAGCCATTATTCAATGGATTTTGCTGAAAATTGATCCCCAGGGGTAAAAAAGTGTCCTGGTCACTTTTATGAAGCCATACTTGTGATATTTTGAACAGTTTTGGATTAATTTATAGCCACAAGGTCATTCCAGCGCTACCGCTTTTCAAAATTCTTATCGCGCTAGGTTAAAAAATGGAGAAGGGGTAGGAGTAGTCACAAATCTGGCTTCATAACTTTTTTCAGCATGTTTTTCCCCTTTGTGCAAATTTTCAACAAATTCCATGAATGGTTGCAGCGCGTATATTCTTTAGCGTCATTGCACACATAAATGACCCCTGTAGAAAAACCAATTATCTTTTCCCTCCAAATTTGTCATAGTCCCATCTTTTCATGGTCCCTATATGTCCAGAAAATTTCATCTAGATCCATTCAGTGGTTCGGGTTTTAGCGTCGAAGGTTCACTCCCCCCCTTAAGTTGGCAAGGGTATGAACTTGTAAATCTTTTTCGTTTTTTGGGAATCAGGAAGCCAGAAATATGAGGAATCCGACGGTATCCATGCAATCCATCTCCAACTTTACAAAATCGAATTTTGCTAATCTTTCAATGATTTATTGAACCCACTTCACCGTCATTATCAATCGCCGCAAAACTCCAATAAATTCAGCAAAGCTGCCTAAATTATTCTCAAGATTTTATGCAGCTATCCCTTAAAGGTCCAAGGTCAAAATGGCACCGTTCAGGCCCAAGGGGTGGTATAATGGACCTCCTAGTAGGCCGCAGGCTGCATGTCTGACCAATAATCATAAAATACGGAGGAAATTTTCCAGTAAAGAAGAACTAGTTTTCATTTTTATTTGCAAAATCCCAGGTGGGAAGTGCAAATTCATGGACAGTGTACACGTAAACAACAAAAACAAATGGGGAAAGGTGAAGAAATTTAGAAGCAAACTAACTTATCATTGTAGGGATTGTAATCAATATCATGAATAATAACAGTGCTTGCTGCTGTTAAATTGATTCCTAAACCACCGGCCCTGGTGGACAGCATGAAAACGCTTATGCCAGTGTCGCAGTTGAATTGGTCAATCAATGACTGCCTGAAAGAGGGCAAGTAAAGAGACCGATCTAAATGCAATAAAGCAAGAATATAATGGAAAATTTTGATGTCAAATTGACAAAAGATGTCAAAAAAGTGAATAAATTTATGATTTTGGGCCAAAATTCAAGGTTATGCTCCCCTTGTGGAAATATGTGAGCCATTTTGTCCAACTAACAAAAAAGCAATGAGGGTGGTATCAACACTTACATTTCCGACAGTCTGAAGCCAGATCAAAATGTTGTGGTGTAAGAAAAAAAAACTGAGAATTTTTTGGCTTTTTGCACTGCTGAAAGCATGATTAGGATAATGGGGAAGCTGCGAACGATGTATCGATGGGATGCCATACAACACAAGAATGTCACATGCCAACCATGCATGGATTAAAAATGGAAGTACGACTTGCAGAACACGTGCATGGAGGAATAATTTGAATGCTGGGGCAGGACATCTGTGCTGAAAGGACAGAAGTGAAGGACAGGCAGCCGTGAGATAGCAGAATGATTAGTTTCGGCTAATCTCCTGCAAACAGCAAATAGGAAATTACCTATCTGAAACTGGAGTGCTTCCGTCTATCCTAAGATATCTGACAGTCTTGCTTTTCAAATATCGTTCAAGAATGTTCAAAGTGATCACAAACTGACTGAAGAGTAGAACACGGGAATCTTCACCCCAAGCCTTGTCCAACAGATTTTGAAGAGCAACGATCTTTCCAGATTGGGCAATGAGACTCTCCGGCAACCAGTAATCATTCATGGACTAAAAAGAGTTGGGAAGGGCAAAGAAAATCACAAATTGACAATAATTTCAATAAACAAACAATAATTTTCATCACTTATCCGTAATTTTTACCTTTCAAACTCAACCAAACATTTGCCTATGAATGTTTTATAATTGGGACTCATAAAAGCGATTTCAATTCCCAGCATTAGCCTTTTTACGTCACAATAAAGAAAACTATCCATATCTCATATCACTTATAAGGATGAAGGTACCAAAATGCACTCGGTAATTTTTTGAGCCCCTACCCTGCTCTATCTTATTTTTCATATAAACGGTAGGGAAAGAAGCCAGTCAAATTCGGAAAGTCGGAGGCCTGAGTTTGACTTAAAGATCCTGTCTTGGTCTGTTTTATGGGTGCGTTTAACCACTAGAAATTCAGGTGGTCCCTCCGAAGTAGTTTGAAATGCCAAAATTCCTGAATCATGTATATTTATGATTTCTTTCAGAGTGAAATTCCCAACATGACTATCAATGGTAACGAAATCAGTGAAATAACTGAAATAAAAATTTGTGAAATTTCAATGTGATTTGAAAAAATCAATTAGGTATTGCCTAGGTGCAGCCAAAACAGGCCATTGGTTTTTTATGTTCAATAGAAGTCAAGACATGGATGAACATTGCAAAATGGAATGTCATCATTGAGACAGGATTGCAAAATTGCAAGTCGATTATAAAGGGACACAATTAATGAGAGCAAAAAGGATATGCAAACAGAAGGAATGCAAAAACGTCATACCGGAAATTTCCGACAGAGCTCATCAATCTCAAAGTCCGACATGAATGTGAGATCTTCGTAGACATAATCGTACTCGGACCGAGAGAAATCTTCCTGGCTCATAAATGCTCTGGCAAGATCAGGCAGAATACTGTTGTCGTAATAGAAACGGAACAGAAGAGGGTGGTTTGCCATCTTACGAAGTGACATCACCATGCTCGAGTTGCTCTCCGATAATTTCTTGTTGTCGGCCTCCTTCTCAGCAACCTTCTGTTCGGCAAATCTGTTCACCATTTCATTGTAACGACATTTCTGTTCAGGAGTCAGATCACAAAAGATCACATGTTCATGTTTTGCTGGCAGGCTTTGGAGGACGTCGGTCTTCAACCGCCGCAAAAAGAAAGGCCGCATTATTCGTTTCGCCTTCTCAATTTGCTCCTTCTCAAATTTTGATTTCTCTTCTTCCGTAGCATCACTGTTCTAAATCAAAGTAAAAGAAAGTTTAATAAATGATCACTGCTTCATTTCAGTAGCATCGATTTCTAAATAACTGCAAATAAAGGCCATATCTCATTTCCTAAGCAAAATAGAGTGCCCTTTTTATTTTTTCTCATAAGATACAGCTATTTCCTCTTAAATTGTCCAGTATGGTGTGCATCTTGCCATGTTCTTTCGGGAAAAGTAGTGGTGGTGCGAACCAGCTGATATATCGAGGCAGTCTTTGAAAATGTTTTTTCTTGAAATTTCTTCAAGTTTGAAAACTTGGAAAAGTGGATAAAAAATTCAATGAAAAAAGAAGGAAAAATGGTGAAATTTGCACTTGAAAATTCAACTGAACAAAAATGGCGCATATCCCAGAGATTGCTAATGTGACATGGTGCATCTAACAAAGCTTCAATGCAAACTCATTGAAAACAAGAGTGTTTTCATTCTGAGTGTTGAATCACAAACCCTTTTAACTGAACAACAAGTTCCACATTGACTTCATTTTTTATTGTTCTCTTTCTACCCTCCCCCCTTTCCCATTTCTTAAATGATAATTTACCTGATAACGTTTCACCTTCATTTTTGTTACTTACCATCTGCATAACTTTTACAGGGAGGTCTCCTTCGGCTGCTAAAGGTTGCGTCACCTCCCTCGAGCATTGTTTGTATAAATTTTATCTGTTTACTGTCAATAAAGGATTTGTTCAATTCAATTCAATTCAAGAAAATTAAAGTGGTTTGATTAGTTCAAACAAAGCATCACAACCATCACTTATGACAAAAGAGCATTTTTGCTCAAAAAAAGGCACAAGGCACCAACCGAAAAAGCTGCAAACATATTTTTCAAGTGATCCCTCTTGCTTGCAAACACATTTGGCATCACAAACACGAGCAGGGACATCAATTCAATCAAGTTGTTTTGGAGTGGAGTTCCAGTCAGCAAGAGACGGTGCTGAGCCTGCTCAGGAAAAGAAAAAAAAAAAAATGAAAAAAAAATGTAAAATGCTTGAGGCAATGCCGGTCATCTCCAATACAATGATTCTAAGTAAAGCATATCGCAAAAAAGTCTGGTGACACTGCAAAGCTACAAATCGTTATTTGAAAAACACTACCAAGTAAAAATGTTTCAATATTTGAATCTCAATTCATTCAGGTCTATTGACTTTAAACTCGGTCACTTGGCGTGTGGCCAGGCCTTCCCTAAAATACAGCTGGATATGTGGATGCTAAATTGCAGTCTCTCACATGGATGCCTGGACAGGTTGGGTTATCATCTGACAATCAGGCTTCGTTGTGGACCCAGAAAAAATATTGGACTTCGATCATAAAAACATTCTTTTTGCAAAAGCCATAATCATTGCCGATGAACTCGTGGATACATTTTTCACCGACCCTTGCTAGCAGCCAGTTTTTTCATGGGAAAATGTCTAGCATCTTGTCATCAATCTCGATGGTAACTCATACCTGAAACATAGGGCCAGATCAGGTTTATGGGAGAAGCTTCGGTTAGTCTGGCATAAAACGTTTAGGTATACATTTGAAAAGCCAATATTAGTTAAAAAAGGCGGGAAATGATCAATCTGGCCATTTGCATCATGCCACCAGAGCATTGCAATTATGTTGAGTGCTGACTAAAAATGGAGGCCAGAATAAATGCTTGCCAAATGCCTGCTGTGTTTCTTGTGTCCAGTTGCCGGATTCCAAAGAGAACTGAGACTGTTATGCAATTATTTTTATCAACATACCTTTTTATCAACTTACCTTAACCTTCATGAGCTGATTGTAGCGCAAAGTGTTCATGTTTTTCAGCATATGTGCCTCATCGAAAACCACATAATTAAATGGAACCTTTCGAAACAGAGTTCGGTCTTCAATTGTAGATGTTGCCATATTGTACCTGCAAAGATGAGTTTTTTTGTAAAAAAAAAAAAAAATAAATAAATAAATAAAAGCAGACAGCCATTGTAGATTTTAGCAGCTCTTAGCGAGTAAAAATCAAATTGTGAATGATGGACATAAACGCTTTAAAAAGAAACAATGTGCGGAGAATCTGCAAAAAGTGGCACATTGTGATTCTTGAATGATCTTTCGAAAAGCCTGAGATCTTGCAACAAATTTTAGACCAAAAATGGCAGAAAAAACTGTCTGCGTTTTCTGAGTAAAAGTTGAAGGAATAGAGAAATGAGAGTGAAACAGTTATGAAATTGAGAAGCGAGGCATGGACCCTCACAGCCATTGCTGACTACGTACTTCATCAAATCTCTCAGAACAAGAAAAATAGGCCACACAACCATTGGAGGAAAAAGTAGCATTTTTCATCTAGAGCTGATGATGCATAATATGGTACCCCATTCTCTGGAAATTCGGGGCCTAACAGATTAACACAGTTCTCATGCTTCATTTTCTACAAACTTGGCAAGCAGATCAGGTATGCAAGCAAAGCTTAACACGATCATTGGTGAGACTCGAAGAGAATTTACCAATAAAATGATTTTTTTGTTGATGTATAATAAAATGATTAAGGGGGGGGTACCCTTACGGAGAAACGTTTTTGTATCTTATCCGATTTTGCTGAAATTTTGGGGGGTTGTAAACCATAATAAGAGTATGTTCAGTGCAAAACTTCAGCCTTGTATCTCTCATACTTTTCTAGCTGCAGGTAAATTAGTAGCGGAAATAGGCAAAACTTTTTGAAGTGAGATCTCAGAAACTGTGCATGCTGGAAAGGTGAAAATTGGTGTACATATGTAAAAAAAGTGTTGAAATCCGGCTGATGAAGCCTGAATTTAAATTTAGGCCCTCCTGGTTTAGTCATAATCTGTAATTTAAGTCAATGCGTGGTAAATTTTGTCGTTTTGCGAGTCATTTTTCGCATGTGAGAAAATCAAAATTCCGGCTTCATCAGCCGGATTTTCAGACTTTTTTACATAAGTACACCAATTTTCACCTTTCTAGCATGCACAGTTCCTGAGATCTCACTTCAAAAAGTTTTTCGATTGCAAGAAAATGCAAAAGCGAGAAAATGCGATTGAAGTTTTGCATAAAATAAAGAAAGATTCACATTTCGTAATGGTTTTGTGGTAGTCATAACTTCATTGCGGCGAGTAGGATAAGGTTGAAAATTGGC
The DNA here is from genome assembly GCA_030068105.1 of Sinentomon sp. SZTP_YWyxl. Lineage (NCBI taxonomy): Eukaryota > Metazoa > Arthropoda > Protura > Sinentomata > Sinentomidae > Sinentomon > Sinentomon sp. SZTP_YWyxl. The sequence continues at coordinate 13,011 of JASGXE010010114.1, forward strand.
ATACCTATGTAAAAATTGTGTAGAATCGGCTGGCAATCTCAGAAAATTCATTTTTTGCCTAGTTTGGCAGGTAATTGGGTGAAAATATTGCAAAAATGAATTCAGCGCTTGGTATACATGACTTGTTAAAGTGACCTCGGAAAATGTGATGCTGCTCAAAAACTACTTGAGACTTGAAAATGCATACAAACGACAAAATTGTCTTTTTTTCAAAAATCAACTTTTCGAAGGTACCCCCCTTAAACGCTCTTTTAATTGACATCTTAGTGTTTTTCTTCTTCCTTATAACACGACGCGTTTCGGGGCGTGACGCTTCCATCGTCAGGTGCTGGTTGAATGGGCAGACGACACGTCAGTTGACGGTGCATTCGATGAATTTGACGGCAGCTTGGCCTGGTGCGCACTGCTGTCCCATGGTCTGGATGAAGGGCTTCCATGAATGGTGAAGTGGCATGCCTTCACTTGAATTATGGGCTTGTCCCCTAATTTGGCTATGCGGTGGCATTCTATCAGGAATCTGGTCTGTTGTGTTCTGGGTTGAGCTACTAGTTTGGGTGAGTCCCAGTTCGGGATATGGCTGGAGGTTAGGCAGTGTTGTGAGAGGGCGGATGCTTCTGGGTGGTTCTTGGAGATTGACCTTTGGTGTTCCTTGAGGCAGGTGAGCACCAGGCCAAGCTGCCAATCCGGTAAGTTCATCGAATGAGCCCTCAACTGACGTGTCGTCTGCTTATTCGACCAGCACCTGACGATGGGAGTGTGATGCCCCGAAATGTGTAGTGTGTCGAGGAAGAAGAAAAACACAGATGTCAATTAAAAGTGCGTTTAAGGGGAGCTACGAAAAAAATGGACTTTTTTATTTTTGATTTGATTCCAATGAAACTTTTACCAGTGTTAGAGACCTATAAGAGATGTTGTATCCAATTTTTAAAGTTGGCCTTTGACCTTTTGTTTGGCTGGAAGGGTCGCGATACTTGCAAATTTGAAGTGTTTGCAAGAAATCTATCTTCTCCGGTGATTTTTATCTGACGGTGATGAAATTTCGCAAGGTGGAAGTGGACACCTGTGGCAACAAAATAATGGGGCATTTTTCTCTGCCATGTATGGGGGCTTCAGAATATGATTCTAAAGTTGCGCGAAGGAAAAAGCGGTAGCGCTCCACTGTCAACTTGAGGCCATAACTTCTCTCCCGATCACTCAATCTAAAAATGACCCCATTATTCACTTGCTAAGTTTCATGTGGGTATCTGGTCAAAATTTCATCAAAACCAGTTGAAAAACATGGGAGGAGATAGGTTTTGAAGTTGCGGAAATCATCCGAAACATTAAAGCGAGAAAATAGGAGTTAAAGTTGGGATTTCCCCGACCGCGAGGCACCACTAACAAGCCCGCAGTGATTCGGACGTATCTTTCGGAAGCTGTAGCAACCACATCAGTTGGCCGATTTGAATGAAACAAAGTGCAAAATGATCGTAAAAGAATGCAGATTCCGAAAATGTGAAGTTACCAAAAGCGATTTTTTTGAAAAAATTATCACTTTTTTTAGCAGCTCCCCTTAACCGTTTTATTATGCAAATAAAGGTTCTTAACCAGTCAATAACTTACGAGGAAAGGATAACATCATAGTTCTTGTAACCTTCCTCGTAGATGAGGTACATACGTAGCCGCCTTCTTTCTTCAAAATTAACGGCATAATTTAGAACTCGAAGTGTTGGACACCAAAGCTCTAACTCACGATACCAGTTCTCTGCAAGAAGATAATGGTTTTGAATATTCGGCTTCATTTCCCAGTAAGGGCAAGGACTTTGGTACAAGCATTATCCACGAAGAATCTTCTTGGCAAGTCTAGATACCAGCAATGCAAGTCTTATTTAACACCATCATTGCTTCGGTTCTGTGGTGTTCTTAAACATTGTGATCATAAGGTAGGGCCTACAGATCTTATTCAATTGTCGCATAGTAAGCGGCTCATTTCATGCTCAGGATTTGAATGGAAAAATGCTTCAAACTTGCCACTGAGAGTTCCCATCATGCCACAAGCAGAAAACAAACAAAGAACTCAAGATTTTGAGAACCAAGCCCACAAATTTCAGCATGCATTATAAAAAAAATTAGCACAGTACCTAATTCATGTACCGATGTGTAATAAATAATGGCAATCGACAGGAAGTGCAAACGTTTTGTGTAAAACAATGACAGATTCACATAAGAACCAATGTCATTGTTCCATGGTCATAATAACTAAACTTCATTGTGATGGAAGCGATAGCAAAAACATTGTGGAATATCAGCTGTGAATTCCTGCAAACTCACTTTAAAAAAGATAAAAAAATAAGGCAGCACACGATGTTAGTTATTGGTGGAATGAACTGGGAAAATATGCTGCTCTTCAAAAACTAATCGAGAGAGACAAAAAGTTTGAAAATACTGAAAGAAGAGGGTTCAGTTTTCAAGATAGGCCTAAAAAAAAAAAACACAAAATGGACATTTTGCATGAAAACAGCTATTAAAGCCAATGTTCTATGCGAGTCAATGGTGAAAATGTGCCTCCATAAGCTGTCACTGCTGAGAGCACCACTTCGTTTATGGCACATTAGCAATGCAAATACCCAGGTAACAGAAAACTCTACTCAATCCAATCCAAATTTGCAATTTTCAATATAACACTTCTTAAATAACCAAACAAGACTAAAAAAAATAACCTAAGGTCGATGCTGGCACCATGATGGCATGAGGTCCCATGACATCTTTCTCATAGAGCAGTGCCAAAAGTGATATTGTCTGAATGGTTTTTCCCAATCCCATCTCATCAGCCAAAACACCGTTCAGATCCTCATTATGCATCAGATAAAGCCAGTTCAGGCCAACTAACTGGTAAGGAGTGATTGAAAGTCTGGAGAGAAAGAAACACAACAAAAAGATTATTCATTGCCATGCCAAAGTCAGCAACTGAATCTCACATTGGTTCAG
>JASGXE010010115.1:0-15782 GCA_030068105.1 Sinentomon sp. SZTP_YWyxl
TTTTGCATAATGACATGATGTGAGATGACTAGTTGTTTTCTTGCCAGGAAACTAGGAAACTGATGGCCCCAACATTTGTGTGTGTCAAAAATCTGGTTCATGGGGCCAGAAGTGGATTTTCCTCGCAAGTAGCCATTTGTTTCTTTCAAGATCTTTCTCAGGGGGAAACACCTTTATCGCGGGAGAAAAATTTAATGTGCATTGGTGAGCAAAGTGCAATTTATGGCTGAATCTGATTGTGGTGTAATTTCCAGGCACACATTACAGACTTTTTGGCATACCTCTCAATCTCATACAACCACGAAGAACTCAGACGATGTCTCACTCCATTTTTTCATTCTCAGAAAATGCAAAAATTCAAAACAAATGGATGTCTCACTTCGGGCTTCACTTCACTCAGAGAGCTTATTTCTCAACACATGTGCACGTAAGCAATTTTTCAACTGTTTCCTGACAGCTCGGTGGTCCAATTTGGATCGGTTCTCTGCACGATCGTCACTTCGTTCGGAGGATATTGAATCTTGTTGAGAAAAGAGAATCGATGGGTCAGCTGAAGACCAGTGCAAGGATAAAAGGAATGCTAAATGTGATACTTGAAGAACTTGATGTTCCACTCTTCTACAGTCTGGCACGGATAAGTGCCGTCTGCAAAACTGAAAGCATTCCAGCTGTAAAAGTCAGGTGAGACCACTCTGTTTGAACTTTCACAAAAGGCATTCTTGTCACAACACGAATTAACGTACTTGTGATTGCTGAAATTTTGGCAAAAAACTCAACTCTGCAGAATTTAAGAACACCTTTTTTGCCGAGATTACAATCTGACAATTTTTTTTCATGCTTTTTGTTCATCCAATCTGGCACTTTTATTTCTACTGCCTCCACAAGAATAAAAAGAAAGAAAGAAAGGTTTCGGAGGATCAACACGTGCACCAAGAATGGGAAACATAGTTGACAAAATTATGACAAATGGGTCTCTAATGGTAAGGAAATAAGTATTGAAAATGGCGACGTTTCGCCCCTGCGAATGTGGGGCTTCATTAAAGCACAAGATCAAAACAGGCAGATTGCTGGTCGCAGGACCAAGACTGGTCCAAGTCTTGGTTCAAAGATACCCTGCTGAGCATCCCTGAAAGACAGTTGTATGCCAGAAAAATCGATTTTCTCTCACTATCGCTTTTGGCGGTAACTGTCCAGATCATAATTGGTGCCTGCATACAAAATTAGTGTCAGTTGTTCAGATTGTTCCCCTGCACGGAGTTGTCACATAACCAGAACCCATGTCTCAGTCTACTTGAAAAATCAGACCTACAGCCGAATGACATGCCAAAGTGACCAAAAGTGCCCAAAGAATGCATTGCCAAAACCCCATGCTGCATTTTTCGTAATTGGCATGAAGAACATTGGCAGTTCAGCAGAATCGACAGTCTGAGCCCTCGTCACTCGACCAGGAGTTTCGAGCTCAAAATACACACATTCACAAAGAGACAGGAAAATGAGCTTCTTGGTTGAGACGGAGACGTCAGGTGGAAGGGAAGTTTGGAGACCCAGAATGCCGATTGACATTTGAGCATGTCATTTAGGCACCAGATGGGGCAAAAACTGGAAGGCACATTCGCTTCAGAATGGGGAGCGAGCAATTTTTTATATCTGCTGCAGAAAATGACACGTGAGCTTCTCAATTGGTCTCCAGCAAGCTTAATGTAGTAGGTACCAAGAAGTTGAATGTTTTTTTTTTAATGACTCACCTTTTACCAGTAAATGTCTTGAGATTTGACTGGCCTGCATTTTTCACTTTTGCTTTTGACCAAAAAATACTCTTGGCCCGAAAAATAATTCTTGGACTGTTTTCCAAATAAAACTTTGGAATTATTGCTCTTTTCTTATGTAGATCTGCTTTGTTAAATGCTGGCTTCAAAGTGTCAATCTCCCACACCAATCCCACCTCAGTGAAAACCGATGCACCAGCTCAATTCATATGGGATGTCATGAGGCACTGGGCTCTGATTAATCCCCCGAAGGAGTCTAGCCTGCCAAGTGATTCGCCTGGCAAGATAATTCTCACTCAGAACATGAAGAACACCATCGACTTTGACACGCATCCAGATGCCATTCCGTGCTCTCAGTCGAAGAGGTTGGTCAGGTTTCAGATGAATCCTGAACGATACTGGGGACCAGGAACAAAGTCAAAAACGAGGTTAGTTGGTTGCTCCGTTCTGACCACATCGTGACCATTTTTTCCTCTGTCTTTTTGCTAATGCTAACTCTGCACTTTTTTTCTATCTCAAATGTCAGATGGCTCAGTAACAAAAGAGATCGGTAACAAAAGAGGATCTTTTGTTACTGCGTTACCCAAGCAGAAATAAAAGTGCCACATTACAACAAAGGTTAAAAATGAAAAACTACGAGGACTGTCCAAGAATTAGCTGCACTTTTTCTACAAAAAAATAAAAGGGATTTTTAGACAAAATGTCCAAGTCTCTTATTAATGCATCCTTCGCGCATTCTGCGACACTTCTGTTATCGTTGTATATGATGTGGTATGTTGTCAGCAATCCTTTTTTCAGCGCCCCATTTGGTATACTGGAATAGTGACATTTTAGCACATTACATCCTCTCTTATTTCCTTTCCATCAAAAATTCCTCCAGTCGGGGAAATCAATAAAGTCACTGGAAGCCAAGTGAGTACCAATGGGATGGTGTGGAAGCACATTCTGGCCAAAAAACATTGACACCACTTTTCCTGGATTCAATGGAATCCATCATCCCAAGCAAAATCTCCAATTTGGCTGCAATTTGAAAATCAGAACACATCGGCAAAATTTGCTTTTCAAAAGTGAAGTGTGAAGTTGTATCCAGGAATAATGTGTCCGTCTGTTGGCCAAAATATCCCAGAAGATCCGGCAAAATCATTCATGTTCATTTGGTGATCCTGATCTCAGAAATCTTGCAAAAATTGAACATGATCATTGCTGATGGTTGGCATTTGGCGTCGAGGTTGCTCTTGCCCGAACACAGTCTTCAATATTTCGTTAAAAACTCCCCATTTGGTCGTGAATTGACTTTTTGATAGAGAATTGTCATATTTAACAGTATGCAAGTGCCTGCAAACTTCCCATGCCTGTGACCCAAGTTTTGAGGAAGTTTGAAATGGTAAACTTTATTGTGATGGCCTTTACAAGTGCCTAATTTGGACCAGTGCACAAAGGTGACTTCTGCTTCATATGCTATCATCAGAGTTCGAGAGACCCGAGAAAATCTGCTCAAAAGCATTCTGAAAAGGTGAAGAATTGAGCTTTCTTTTCATACTATGAACATCAAAATCCTTCAAGGTTGTGTTGCGGAGCAGACAAAAGTGCACCTACTTTCTGGACAGCCTTCGTATTATATGAATTGCGAATTTGAGCGTTTAAACGTTGCATTGTTGCCCCATTTGATTGCATGTGTGGCTGCCCGATTTGCTTCTGTGCGGTGGTATTAATGTACTCATGCATGTAAAAATTGCAACTGTTCAGATTTTCGTAAAAAAATCCATGCTGCAGAAATTAAAGATCCTCTTTAATAAGCGAGGTCAAAATCTGACATCTCCAGAAAGCTTTGTTGAAATCTGGCACTTTAATTTCTCCACCTGCATAAGAACAAAAGAAAAGAAAAAAAGGTTTCGGAGGCAACTGTTTAATCGCCAAATGGGAAAAACATGTACGAGTTCATTAATTCCGCAGCCACTATGTTCAGTTTCAGCAGGAATAACTGTACTGTTCCAATGTTCAATACCTTCACTCCCTCTTCTGTTCCTTTCAGCTTGCAATCTGGTTCAACAGAGGTCAAGCAGAAGAGAAAGCAGGGCAAAAGAGCAAGGAGGGAAAAGGGCAGGAGGGAAGCCAATGAGGATGAAAGCCTCAGTGAGGACAACGAACAGCCTGCCAAGGTTGGGACAAGGGAGATTGTTTTTTTGGTGCCTTTTTGACATGCTTTCCCCCATTTGCAACTCACCCTCAGGTTCATTCAACTCAATAAGAGCCAATTCAACAGACGGATGCATCTTTCAATGCAACAATGGAAAAGGAATAAGCATTGTGCATAGAAATGAAATTTTCACAACACAAATCTATCCATTGAATTTGTAATTGAGTTGAACCTGAGGGTGATTTGCGATGGGGAATACGCACGTATGAGTTTGATGGCTCGGAAGGCCCACATGAATCACATCCAAGGCCACCAAACAGACCTTTTCTTTCCCTTTTTTGCATCTGAAACATGATACATCACATCAGCCCTGCTGCACACAGGCTCCGTTGCCACTTACCATCCACCGGTTCTCGAGCGATTCTTTTGTGCAAAAAGTTACTGAATCTTTCCAGATCATGAGGACATGAGCTCTAAACCGGATGGCAGGATTTTGTGAGGTCCGCACAGAATGAAGACAGGGTGTTTCACAATGTTTTTTTTTTCCAGAAAACCGAATTAACTCAGAGGTGCCAAAGAGCTCATGTGATAAATTTGATCCAAAAGTTGTGATTTTGAACATAAATCGAGAAAGATCAGTCAGCTTCATTCTGCAGCTGTTTATCTCTCTATTTGCAGGTTCTTGTCTGCGACAGTGATGAGTTGCATCCGAAGGTGTAAATTCTTCATTCCCGTAGTGTAATTCAGTTGTGTTCGGTATCTACGCAACATAATTCTAAATAAATTACACCAGTCTTTCAACCAACTAGCTCTTGTCTTGTTACCAATTGAAGCATTCTCAGTGAGCCTTTGAGAAGAATGTGTATGTATACTGGCGGCGGAAAAAGATTACTCATACATGTGAAAAATTTCCATTCTTGAGATTTTAGCAAAAACTCCATGCTGTAGAAATAAAAGGTCCTCTTTCATCACTAATGTCAAAATCTGACACATCTAGAAAGCTCTGTTGCAATTTGGCGCTTTTCTACCAAATGCATAAGAGCAAAAAGAAAGAGAAAAAAAAAGTTTCGGAGGCAACAGTTAGATGGGAAAAACACATGTATGAGCAATCTTTTTCCGCCGCCACTATACAGTCGCAGACACAATATTGTACCCAACAATGGAGGCATACATTATTGTTTTCTTGCAACAAATAATGCAGTCACACAAAAAAAAGTATTGTGCCAACAAGCCGACAATACAAATGCCCATTTATGGGCACATTATCCATTTGCGTCAACAGGGACCCACAAACCAACATTATAGGCACCCATTTATGGCCACATCATTGTTTCTTTGACTGTACTGTGAATGATTACCTGATTCGAGGCCACGGTCAGGTTGAGGAAAAGTGTTGGATAACATTTCGCCCCCCCCCCCCCGGATGGATAGAGTCTTTCTCAAGTCTGGACATGCGAAACTTTCTCAGCTGCTGCTGTTGTGCAACGGGTGCTGTTCGAACGGTTCGCAGGTTGAAGATGTTGCAGGGTACTGATTCATGGCCATGGGGTCTGTTGCGTTGTGTGGTCAATGCGGTTATCTGTATCAAAATTAAGACGAGCATGCTTAGGGAGGCTCTGAAATATGCGTATACAGTATGAGCCAAAAAGGAAGAATGGAAATAAAAAAATTTCGTTTCAGTTGGTAAAATAAAATGCAAGGAAGACCAAAGATTGCTTGCTGGTTGCCGGCACTACCCCTGGCGTTAATTTCCATTTGCTGCATACGAGATCCTTTGCTTTACACTTTTCAAAAGCTCAAGTCCAGGTTCATCGAGGTTGAAATCCACAGAACTCGGTGGCAAATCCAGAGGGGGCAGATGGGGTGACCACTCCCTACCCCCTCTCAGGGCAAAATATTTTTTGGAATGCCACAATTTTGCACCCAAAATATCAGAATTCACTCGTTCGCTGGCGGACTTTGCCCCACAGACCTCCTTCCGTGGAGATCTGCTCGTTGGAACCCCAAACTCTGGATCTTTCCAATACCCCATACCGGAAGAGCACCAAAGACCCCACACCAGAAGTGCATCAAAGACCCCAAACTGTAAGTGCACCAAAGCCCCCATACTGGAAGTGCACCAAAGCCCCCAGACTGGAAGAACCACTTCTTGCTTCCAACCACCCCCGGCGGGAGGCTGGACCCGGCACTGGATGCACTTGGGATTGTTGTTTTATTAATAATGAAAACTGTTAATGTTTTGTTTTGACCTTCCAACAAGTTTATTTTCAAACACAGTGAAAACGTGATTATGGATATGATTGATACTATGTAGCATGATTTGATATAATGAAAGAGAACAGCACACAAAAGTCGTTTTTCATTCCCCTACACTGTCGAAATTTATGCTACGAAAACAGCAAAGGAGGCTTCATTTTTTCGGAAACCAATGCATGGCTAAAGTGGCAGAAATTTGGGAGAGTGGTGGCGTTTTATATCCTGAAGCTCAACGGATTCCAGTAGCTGTAGAAGGACTTTCTTTCAACACCTAGAAGTAGGCCCACATAAAAACTTTTCAAGGACCTCAAGTCAAAAGGATCTCATGAACCCAAACTCATATCAAAAGCATATCCTCGTGGAACTCAAACTCTTAATAGGTACTCAAGTACATCACAAGGACCCAAACTTGTTTTCACGAAAGTTGATCTCGAAGGATCCAAACTTGATCGAAGACCCAAACCCAATAAATTTTGGACCCAATAAATTTCGTTTTTATTTCTTGTCAAATTCATTTTCAAGGTTCAAAATTTCATGTTTTTATTGTGCTGATTTTACGGAGCCCATCTTTCAGGCCGCGGATTCTTTTTCTTTTGTCAAAATTGCATTTAAAAAAGAAACAATCCGCGGCCAAAAGATGGGCTTTGTTTAAAAAATCGGCCCATTGTTGAAACAAAAATTTGCATATTTTTGAATTGCTCGTTTTCAGTCGAGTCAACAGGCTGGAAAAATTGATCCCCGAGAGAGAATTGAACTTGGTATGGTAAGCTGAGTGCATCACAGTGCAAAACTAGTGGGCCTTTCACTTGAATGGGTATCCGAAATGACAATGGGACAACCAACAAACTTGCAGATAAATTGCAATAAAATTTGACTGCAATAGTCTATTGCAGTCAAATTTTATTGCAGCTTATCTGCAAGTTTGTTGGTTCATTTCATCACAAATTTGTTTACCTTATGTAGCTCTATTGCCAATCGAGCTACATAAGGTAAACAAATTTGTGATGAAATGTCCGAACACTGTTGCCACTGTTTGCAAAAAAACTTCTTTTCATCAACACAACACCAAAACGCTTTAAACAGGTAGTGATTCATCTCCATAACTCGGCATCCGCTCAGTTTCGAAGCCCAACAAACGCCAACACTGCCATCTTGCGGAGAATAACAGGAACAAATTGGCAGAAATTCGGGCTTGTCTGTGCAACTTGTGTCACAATGGCGCGTGTTCGAATTTCGAAGATCAGAATGGACCGGGTCGCGTTCTCCTTTTCATTAAAAGTAGCAAATGACTCCAAATGCAATGATTTTGGTGTTTTTGGATAGCTGAAAGCTTCGTCTAAAACTCTTCCACAGGTCGAAACCATGTTACAATGGAAACATTTGCGCAATTGTTAAAAATGTGTGTGGTGGACCCAAAACTTAATCGCAACTTAACTTCCAACACTTTCATTCCCTGTGTGATTGGTAAGATTTATTCACGAAAAGTTTGTTATGCATGTGAGGAATCGCTTATCTTTCAGCTTTCTTTTGCAAGAAGTTATATCTGCCTCTTGGTTCATGGGAAATTAAAGCTACCGTTGCCAGTGCACAGGCATGGCACAGCGTTCCAACAGACTCGCATTGTTCCGAGTTGGCACAATAAACGAAACGAGTGCCATCTTGCAGAGGATCGCATGAACTAAATTCCAGGCAGAAATTCGTGCCCATCTGCAGCAATGCTGCCGCCGTCAACTTGAACCACCAGCTGTAGCATATTGACAACACCTTTACATGCTCGCAACGCACCGTGTCACACTTTCTCTGCTGAATTAAGTCAAAGCTAACTTGTGGATGAAAAGACTATTAACTGTTGTGTTGTTGGCATGGGCATTCTGAGGCTGTGCCTAACCAAACCACTTCATCCTTTCTGTCTTGAATATGACAAATATACGTGCAATATTTCCAGCAAATCCTCTATGCTTCAAGCAGGATCCTTGGTACCAAATATACCGAATGCAAGCTCGTCACTGAAAACAATCTACGAAGCGTGCCATTGGAGACGATCTTCCAAGCATATTGAAGCTTTCACTTTAAACAACCTCTCAAAGTGTGTTCAAGCTTGCCACTGAAAGATCTCCCCAATCATGCTGAAGCATGCCACAAAAAACAAATCTCCCCAATCATGTCTAAAAATAATCTCCAAAAAATTCCATTGCATTGGTTTCGAGGTTGGTATGGAAAACACTGCACTTTTCATCGATTCCGTTCTTTTAACATTTACATTTTACATACAATGATGGTAACTTACAACGTCGTATGGGGTATGACATTTACAGACAGGGGAAAGGAACATTAGCAAGCACACGAGAGTTATAATTTGGGGTTAGGATAGGTTAGGCTTTTTTAAACATCTCAATATTGCTGCAACATCAATCGGTTACGAGAGACACAAAAGATACCTTTTCGTTTATTTACAACAATTCACGAGCATTTTCACACAGGAATTTTTGATTCTAATTTAGGAATATTATTCTCTGTTTAGCAAAGGTGGTGCCCCACTTTCTTATGCGTGGAACACACATCATGTTTTAAACCTTGAGCATAAGCTTATTTATTCGTGGGTAAATTTAATTGCCATCCGTTTTTGTTACTGGTGCTGTCGAACACTGTCCCCCAAACCTTCGTCAGAAGAAATGATTGTTTCGAGTTGACCCCTCATGTACTCGGATTTCCACAGAACCTTCAATATTTCACCAGGAGTTAATTCGCAGGCATCAGCGCCCACCTCTCACACAATACCAACTGATGTGCTCAGTGAGGAAAAGTCAGGGAATTTTGGCAAAGTGGAAAGTCCTGGAATTGACGGAGAATTTCCGAGTCGGAATTTTTATCAGATCGAATTTTATGACATCAAAATCCTGAAACGAATGAGCTTCGAGAGATCTGTGGTAATGGTGCTGCCTGCAAGTTCGGCGACCACAGATCAATCACTGGCCAATGCACATTTTTCATTTTTTTTGACAGACTAGAGCTTTTCAGCTTGCACACAAACTGTTTTCGGTTCCACGAATTCACTCATGTAGGATAGCTAAATTCTTTGACAAAACTTGACATTTTAACCTATGTGTTGTTTTAATTTTATTTTCAAAAAAGATGTCCACATTTTTCATCTTTCCCATAAACTATGATTCACAGTGCCTTTGAGGGTATTTACATTTGAAGCCGCAAATAACTTTAGCAGCAGTTTGATGTTTGATCACAAATTCTGTCATCAGGGTTTGAATTTTGAACAGCAATTCTCTTTAGCTTTGTCAGAGAATTGGGTCCAATATCTGCGTGCACAACTATCCATGTATTTTTTGTCGGCCATATATTTTTGCCACGAATAAACAAATGCAAGAAAGATGTTCTGAACATAAAGTGGAACACCACCTTGAAATGTAAAACATGAAACACAAACATTTACATTCATGTAACGGGTAAAGGAAGGCGTCAGGGATACATGCGGTTCCTACTTCGTAAATCACGCTGGGAATCATCGTTCACATCAGACATGTATAATTGGGGTTGAGATACAAAGGGTTGAGGTTTACTGACGAATCCCATTTACAAGAGCCTATAATTCATGGATGCGGGACGTACTTGGGTGCAAAAATACATGAATACATTCTTACACTTTTTGCAATTTCATAGCCAAAACCAGGTGAAATGAAAACAATGCCCAATAAATGAAAAATATTGATTTGGATTAATCATAATAATAATATTGATTTGACAGATGAAAAGGATATGGTGTGCATTTTGCATGCCGAAAAAACTTAAATGCATTCTCTGGCCTGTCATTTGCCTGTTTGCGACAAGGCAAGGCAAAGCGAAAGAAAAAACACCAGAAATTTTCAACAGAATAAGTACAGGAAAATCATTGTAAATGCAGACTCTGGCCTGTCATTTGCCGCCTGTTCAGGCCGGCAAAAACAAATCGGAAATTTAATCAGAATATCAATTAAGTACAGGAAAATTATTGTAAATGCAGATTCTGGCCTGTCATTTGCCGCCTGTCGAGGCAGGCAAAGCAAAGAACAAAGATTACCAAAATGTTTGTAAAACATTGTAAACCATAGATAGCATTTTAATTAAGTACAGCAAAATCATTGTAAATGCAGATTCTGGCCTGTCATGCCTTGAAGGCAAAATATCAAAGTTAATTTAAGAATAATTATAACATAAGTCCGAGATAAAGATGAAATGAAGGACTGAAGATTGCAAAACATGATTGTACTGGTGTAAATTGATTAAAATTCCTGGTTGTAAAAAACTGGTGTTTTCCCAACTTTTGTGCAAGCTGACTGTCCGCATGGGTTGCTGCGGGTGAACTGAGTGGGCCATGTGTAAAGTGAAAGAGTTTACATGACTACAGTGTTCTTGTGTCCACGCCTCACTATCCATCATTGGTTATCTAAGGAGGTCCTTTGTGATCCTTTCGTAGGAGTAAGTGCCACCGCATTCATTCCATCTACATGTGCCATGTTTTCGGCAATTTCATCGCGAATAGCTTGGATACTATTTCGGAGAACTTTTGCACATGTTGACAAATTGTCTGGCCTGCCTGCCAATTGTGGCGATACAATGGTCTGTTGAGACCTCACTGCAGCGCACACAAAGACAGATTAAGTCGACCAACAGGCACAGAAGATCAGCACGGCAATTTTTGTCACACCCTGTAATCAACGCCACACCTTTTGAGAACACTCATGGGGCCTTGTCACAGTGGATCACTTTGCATTTTGCCTGAAAAGTCACACTCAGTTTCCAATTTCAGATCACCATCTTTCGTTCGGCCTCAGTCTCGTGCACATTTTCACATGTGATAGGCCTCGGTGATGCTGATTGGCAAATTCATGAGCATTTTGATGGGTCATTGGCCTCGGTGAGTGAGCATTTTCAGAGGTCAAACAACTCTCAAATGCACTAGTCTTGCAATTTGACAATCTGTTTTTAAAAGCAAGTCATGGAACTAAACTTCCAGACCTGAAAAAAATGCTGACTCATTGGCCCATGGAAATACGTTGCTGAACGTAAGGCAATGTGCCTGCGGAAGAGTGCAATGAACGGCGTCAGGCTTTTAACAAATAATTGGTCATTGCCATTGTGATGCAAATTTCCTCATTTCCTACTTTTGAGACCTTGGACCACTGATTCATTTGCCGCATGAGAACCAGGAAATGTTCAACCGAAGCCTTTCTCAACTTCAAGGTGCATGCATCCATGCATGTATTTTGGCCTGTGGAGTCTGACTTTAGTTGCCCACGGGAAACAATTTTCAAAGATACTTTCTAGAAACTGTGACTCTTGTCCTTTCACTCCAAGTTGGCGTCTGAGTTGGATGGTATAGATGGACTGGGAGGTCAGTATCTGAACTTATAGAACTGATGGTCATTCCTTGAACTGCAACAGGGATGCATTTTTCTTCTTCACATTTCATGTTTTCAAATCTGCAGCATTTACAAGTTGCGATATCCCCGAACAAATTTCGGCGCGACGCCAACTCAGAGTGAAAGGACAATAGAGTCCATTGATCCTTGAATTTTTGAGAGTTCTTGACAAGCAGGTCATGCCACTCAAATGTAAACTTGTTGAGGCCAGGGGAACTTTTAAAGGCGATTGCTACATGTCAGACATTGTTAATGGATTGTTGTGCCAGCAACAGAAAAAGATGGAATATCTGATCCATGTTGCTTGCCTTTTGAGATGGACCAGGAAATCTTCATGCCCCGATACCAGACCCTAAATCGACAACGGCATGCAATTCAACACCGAGTTCATGATTCCCAGCTCATGGTTCTTGTCACACAATATCGTAAACACATCTCAATCACAATCATTCACAGCATGTGTCCATATGCACAGCAATCAAAAAAGTTGATTTCAAAAGTTGAGCCTTAAAAACTTGAAATAGCATTGCATTTAAAGTTTTTCTTAAAACCTTGAAAAGTATTTTACGGTGTTGTTGAAGCGTTTTACGGTGCTGTTTTGGTGACATTCTGAAAAACAATTTTTTGCCAAAGGTCCGGATTTGGGGGACTGCAATCTCCCAACCCCCTTCCAGGCCCAAGGGCTCAGGTGATGCCTTAACAAATCTATGCTGAACTTGACATCGCAGCAAGGAAGCCAATAGAGATAAGATGAATGTGCTTCATGATAGAAGCATATTTTGAAATAATCCTCAGTTAGAACAGACAAGAACGACTGGTCACATTCAGAATGAGAGTGCAAACAACAAATCAAACTATGCAAAGAGGAGTCAAAACAATGAGCATCGATTCAAAATCAGCACAAAACGACACAAACTAGATAAAAACAAAAATATCTGAAATCAAAATTTCCATTTTTTGGTTTAAAATACAGCGTTGGATACATCACAAACAATTTTTTGATGGAATTATCAAATGTCTTTTTTGTCGTACGATTATGAGCCAGCCATTCTCCGCTCTCCATCAACAAATAAATCTGCACAGTTAAATGTGGGTTGCACTCAAAACAAAAGTGAAGCATTGCAAATAAAAAAAAAAAAAAAAAAACGCGGGGACAAAAAAACATATGCGGAAAGCCACATGTAGACCAGGGTTTAAATTGGGCATAAGCCACATTTTGCGTTGATACAGTGCACGTATTCCAACAGCCTTTTGACAGTTGAGGTGTGTTCGTTCGGTGGTGAAAAACAGCGGCGGAATTAACGGACTCATACGTACGTGTGTTTTTCCCATTTAACTGTTGCCTCCGAAACTTTTTTCTTTCTTTTTACTCTTTATGCAGGCGGTAGAAATTATAGCGGCAGATTTTTACAGAGCTTTCTGGTGCTGTCAGAATTGGCCTCGGTTGTAAAAGAGGATCTTTCATTTCTGCGGCATGGATTTTTTACTCATGTCTGAACAGTCATTTTTTTACATGTATGAGTACATGACATGCCGCATTAATTCTGCCGCCACAATACATGCCTTTCATGACATAAACGATGCACTTGCAAGGAAGCAGAAATATTTCCAGTTTCACACGTTTCATGAATGCCATGTGTGTTTTGGGGTGCATGGTGTCATCTGAAATTTATGGCCCCCTTGTAAATCATGATGGCCTATGTTTGAACAATAATGATAGGCAGATTGAGATCGACACCCCGTATAGAATATGGAGTTGGTCGTTTTGCAAAATATGACTGATGCCCCCACTGTTCCGAGCACACCGACCCGTTTTATTCCGCAATTTAAGCCCTGGCTTATGGAGACCATGAATAATTATCTATTTCGTGATTACATTATGCTTAAGTCTGAGCAACGCACACGCCACGCAGCTATCTAATTTTCGTTGAAACAGGATATAAAAAACAGAATCTGAAATTACAATATGCGAATTTAGAAATATGCTAAATTAGTTTGCAATTGTGCTGGTAACACGAACCAAACGTGGAAAATAAAAACAAAAACCTAGTTTGACAAAACAATACAACTGCACCACAGAAAAGAAGCAAAAAAGAACAATCGTCGAAATATGGAATAATTGATTCGGAATATGAGATTACTATTGTATTGTATTGTATTTTTGTAAATTGTTTGTTAATACACGTATTAACACAATAATTGATACCCGACCTTCCACTTGTCTTCTGCATTTTTGCTTTATTTATTTTGTTTTGCGATATTTTTACGAAAGAAAAACACGAAATGAACATTTAAAAAACGAGCAAAATAACAAATCAAGCAATAAAATGGAAAAAATATGTAGAGCAAACAGAACAGACTGAATGAAGGCAGGGGTTTCCAAAAATAGGCCACCAAGTAAATGGATTTGATCCCTTTTAAACTGGCATACCATGAATGGCAAAAGGGTGTAGATGAAGCATTTAACAGCGGGCCCCTCAGTGGTTCATGGCCAGTGTTGGAAGTAGCAGACTTACTTATTTGGTTTTTCTCAAAAGAACACACCTGGTTTGATGCCTTTGTCGGATGTCAAGTTTGCTGACGACATTTCGACCCCAACCATGGACTCCATGGTTGGGCACAACACCAGCGGCAGCGCTGGTGTTGTGCGAGTCGCAGCTTCTGGGGGACTCCGCCCCCAGACCCCCTGCCAGTGGCCCCGCCCATTGGAACCTCGCAGGGACTCTGAGACGGACCCCGCAAGGCCTACGACAGCTTTTGACACAGACACTTTTTTTTGGTCAGGTAGAGAAATGGATCATCACAGGTCAGGGAAATGGATCTGCAAAAGTCAGGGAAATTAAACTCCAAAAAGTTGTGAGAACCCTGATGAAATTCTTTCAACACACATTGCCCTGATGTTCCATTTGGGTTCTGAAAGGTTTCAAGTTCCCTTTGTGCTCTTTGCCAAACCTTTTTGGCGTATTTGGTGTCACCATGTAGTCACAGTCCACGAGAGCCCTGTGACAGGCAAGAAATCTGATACTTACGGATTGGGTGTGTTACAAAATGCCCACGGCCTTTTTTCTCTGAAAAATGCACTTTGTCCGAGTTCCCCGAGGTCAAGCACTTCAACCTTGGTTCTAAAAACTGAAGCGCATGCCTTTGGTAAGTTAAAATTTCCACTTGAAATTCAAAAATTACCATAATTACGCTGACAGAAATTCCAGTGTTGGAAATTCAGTCCACCCTGTTTTCAAGAGAGAAAAAAACAAAACATAGAAACTCAACAATCAAGAAACAAACACGCAAATCAATCAATCAATCAACAGCGTAATAATTTAAGAGTACACAATAAATCAATAATTTACAAAATCAACAAACAACACACTTCAAATCTGGCATTCAACATTCAACAGGTAAATAAATAAAATCAAAATATCATCTCCACACATCTAGACAGAATTCACTCATTTTTATCTTCTTTCCGATCTAACGCAATTGCAATGATAATATAAAAACAATTATGTAGAATGTTGTCTGTAGAAAAGTGTAAAAGTATCAAAGTCGTTTTGGAAGATTTAGAAACAGATTGGGGTGGTTTCGGGTCTGACCTAGACATTTAAAAAAGTATGAATGATTGAAAAAGCTACAAGATAAAAACACCCGGCAGTAATGAATCATTTTTCTTCTTTTTTGGACGGGACGAAAAGTGTACAGTGGAGAGAAGGGCCCAGTGGTAAACTACTTCGGTGTTGATTTCAGCCGAATGTGACAAGGTTTTCTTGACTATCGTTGACAACCCCCGTCATACAATGCGACCTCATTTGAAAATCAAGCTTTTCGCACCAAACTTTCCACCGGACCCTTCTCTCCGCCGTTGGTGTGAAATATGCAACAATTACTGAATCTTCAATCAATTACAGGTTATCTGTGCGGGGACTTCCTGTCCATTCACTTGAAATTTGACTGGTGTATTTCCAAAGAGGAAAAACAGCCCGGAAATTGACACGACCTCAGGGATCAGAGAAACACCCAGAGGTGTTAGTATCGGTCCATTTTGGAAGGAAATATTGTGCCCTCATACACCCCCAGGAATTTTGAATGCCCCATCATTTTTCCATGTTCCACCAGCTGGCCTTGGGCAAATACTCTACCCAGGATACACCTCCCCCAATGGTTTACCAGACTGCGGATTTTGAGGGGTTTAGTCGAAATGTGGAGGTGTTTGCT
>JASGXE010010116.1:0-15717 GCA_030068105.1 Sinentomon sp. SZTP_YWyxl
AGAAAGCAGACAAAGCTGGCTGGGAAGGGTGGAACCGAAAGGTGTTTCATCATCACCGATCTCTGATCAGGGCCACGCAAAGAATTACGCATTTCAATTCACATTCATTGGACCGAATGGAAATAAAATAGCAAATAGATTCCTAATCATTTCTTCGGAAAAAGCAATCTTATTGTTGGTCCACAAACCCAAGTGTGGCGAATTCGTCCTCTGGGCACATCGGGGATAGATTGCACAGAGAGATGGCAGCTGTTTGTTGTGAGAAACAGCTGCCATTTCTTGTCTCTCTTGCGCCATCGTGTGCCCTCCGGTTTCTTTGACCTTTCAGCGTTGGTGACAACAATAATAATAGTGATATTTTCCATGGGCTTGTTGCTCGAATCAGCCCATCTCGGTTCAGTCGTACTCGCGTTGGTTTTGATTTGTTGATGCGCCGCATGCTTTATGACTCATTCGATGCAGCGCATTTTTCTGTCATTTAATTTTTTTGAAACTGAAACAATCGTATTTCCCACAGTTTTCTCTAAAAGATCTGGAGAACGGCGTGTTTTTATGGTAACATTAATTCGCTCGCCACTGTACACCCAAGATAATACTGACACTCTGTCAGATCTCTTAGCGCACCCGCACTATGATATCAGCACCTTTGATACTCTGTCAGAACTATTGCCGCGCACCCTTTACACTGATGAATATCTTTGATACGATGTCAGATCTCATAGCGCACACCGCACACTGATTAGCACAATTAATGCTCTGTCAGGGGTATAGGCGCAACCTGCCCACTGATGAGTAACTCTTATAGGCACTCTGTCGGATCTCATGGCGCACCCTGTACTCTTATAACCACCTTTGATGATCTATCACAACTTTTGTCGCACCCTGTACAGCACTGACGAGAACTGCGATACTCTGTTGGATCTTTTAGCGCACACTGTACTTTGACAGGCAACTTTGATGCTGTGAGAACTATTTGTCACCCTGTACCCTTTCAAGTAACAAATTTTCGGAGGAACCAAAGGAGTATTTCATTCTATGTAAAATATGAGCTGAAATGTTGCTCACCCCTGTCGTGATTTTTTCGAACAGATCTCTTGTCAACCAGTTATAACTGCATTCTGGGAACTGCGCTGATCGGCGCAGTTCCCAGAAAGCGGTTTTATATTGGTCATAAAAACCATGACTCACCGGCTCACTTCCCAGAAACGGTACTTTCTGGGAAGTGCGCTTTCTGGGAAAAGAGCCGAGGCGTGATCTACACGGTAAGCCGGGTTAAGCCGGTCATGCACTTGGGTTCTTGAACGCGGCTTGGCCAACGAACTGCCGAAAGTAGACTCCGCCGTTGGCGCGATTGTAACAAAAGCTGGTTGGCTGGGTGGTCAGCCGGATCAGGTGTGGGTGCCTTGGCAAAGGTTGTTCGCATTCCATTCCTATTTCGCATTCATTAATCATTCGCAGTCATGAAGGCAATTGAGTTTTATCGTGCTATCGGAAGTGAGGAATCTGCCGTTATTTTTTGCGTGAACGTGGACTTGTCCGGAAGATGCATGGAACGCTTCCTCACATGCTTCCTCGATATTTAGTTGAAGCATGGTGGAGATCAGTCAATGCCAACTCTGATCCATTTCTTATCGTTGCTGCGAGACATCAGGCATGTCCAGGTTCACTGAAGATCAAAGACTATTATCTGGAAGCAAAATGCCCTTTTAAGGGCCACACCTGTAGATTTTTATTGGCTGTTCTCAGTATTTGACTGAAGCAGAAAGCCTTAAGGAATCGGCAGTTGTTAATGATTCAGTCAACAGAGTTGCAAGGCATTCAAGTTCAAGAACGGCGGAATCGTGTTTGGGAGTCGGAAGTTGTTTTTGTTCCTTCGGTCGACGCGCGCAAAACAACCCAAGTGCGTGACCAGCTTGACCTGGCTGAACGTGTAGATCACACACGAAACGAATGCCGGCGATATCTCGTTGGTGTGTTAATGAATCTCTTGCAGGGCATCTGCTAAACAACTGGCGCATATACCTACAAACTTTCGCCAGCGGATCCACGATATTTACACGTTGAATCTGGAGCATTAAATGATTTTGACTGATCAACCTCTCCAGCAGTCAATGATGGCTGGGAATCACACATTCATCACATAAAAATCATGGCGAAATACACAAATCAATCAAAAATTGACCACTTTTGGCGGATGCACCCACGCGGTAGCTGCCAGTCAGTCTAATAAATTTGGGGACAGTCGAATAGATTTGGCAGGCCCAAGACATTGGTTCGATATGTTCTGAATTTGCTGAAACCATACCACTTTACTGATCATGAAGGCGCAGCTTTCCTCAACAGTTTCAATTTTGTTCTAATTTAAATCACAGGGCTGTATCCAGAACGCGTAAAATCACTGCGACAATCCAGCCGAAGCACTCTGGACATGCAAAACTTTGCGCAATCAAAGAGATTACCAATTTTCTCTTGGAGTTGCTTCACGGCCAATGGGTCTTCTTTTGCAGTTTGATTGGAGCAATTTTCCCTGGTATGCGGAAGTCTTCACTGGAAGATTGACCTGCGTTATGAACTAAAAATCTGACCACGTTCTCAGCTTTGTGCGATGCTTCCACCTCGGAGTTGGGCTATGATCCGGGTTCTGCACAAAATTGGGTATGGAATGCACGCTCTTTTTATTTGTTGATTTGCATGTGCATTCATTTGTAAAAACAACGACAAATAATTAGGCCAAGTTGGTTGGTTTGTGGAAGTTACGCATTCTGCTTCGCCAGCACATATGGTCGTGCAAAATACATCGGGAAGAGAATGAAAACCAGGGGATTTCGTCACTAGAGCAAGAAAAAATGAAATCATAAAAAAGAATTGAAGTTAAAAAAACTGGAAAATGAAAACAAACAAACACAGGACATGGGGGGTGTGGTCATGCCAGTCAAAATCGCAAACTCTTTGGAAGTGTGATATGTAGATGCGACAGGACTCTGACTGGTGAGAATAAACAGATGAAGGAAAATTTGGGGATGGGGTTACATGAAAGGGACTATTGGATTTGCATGACCATTGCCACAGAGAAGAGGAATAGTAATGACTGGTGGTCTGTCCAACTCTGGACGGATTTCTGGGAATAACGAGATGGCGAGTGGAAGCTATAACCTGTTTGACGAACATTTCTCGAGTCGGGAGGAAGGGCATAAACGCATGTGAGACGGTCTTAGTGCACAATACGAATACCCGGAGGCCCCGATGCTGGGCGCTCTCTGTTGCATGGATGATGTCGGATACTTTCCACGGGTTTCGCCCATCAGAGTCATATTCCAGAATGGGTAAAAGTAACAATACGCAAGCGTGCTTTTTGTTCAATATTAGGTAATAGCACCAGAAAGATTCATTGATCCCTGCGGGTGGGGGAAGCCTGTTTTTCTCATGTCAACAACTTGCAGAGGCCACTCATATTATTTTTATGAAAACCAACCCGAGATGCCAAAAACGTGCAGCAGTTTCTTCATGGGGCCACTATCTGAATAAGGATGCTGAATGTAAACTGCCAAGAGGCAGGACGTTGGATTTACTTACTTTGGTTTTCATTTACCACCTTTCGCACCAACTACTTGTATTCGGCAGATCATACCCCTTCCGCTTTGATTGAGCCTTTTTGGGATTGCAACATCATCAGCGACAGAACCAACTGACATGACATTTTCATAGATATCATTGTTAAAAATCATTATTAAAACTCTGATGGTTTAAACTTTGATGGTTGTTGAAGGGGAGGGATCTTTACCCTATGTATTCTCATCTTCCAGGACTTCGCAGCGACAAGGGACCACGGACTGACATATGAATCAAGAGAATACCTCTATTTGAGAACTTAGCAGGCTCATCAGATCATGGGAAAATCCAATGATTTTGTCAAAATTAAGAATATGGCAGGTTGGGAAGTCCATTGTGTCAACTGGCTGAAAGATAAGATGTTACCTGTATGAAGAAGGAGTTGTGATTCACAAGAGCGTCTGCAACGAAAACCAAATAAATTGGGATGTATCTAACAAATTTATAATTCAAATAAGACGCGATTAACAGGTCACCTTATAAAAATTCTGAGAAAATGCAAGTGGGCGAAATTGATCGGCAATCATGTTTATCTGCATGCAGTTGCTGCTTTTTGTGCGGCATTTTTTCAATCGTCACGTACCTGCATCGCGCTCTCACATCCTGCACTTGCAAGTAAAAACTTCATGACCCTTTAATGACACAGCCTACTCGTATGCGCAATGTCTCCCAACTTCCATGATTGAGATGAATGCGTCCAAATGCGGAATTGGCAATGAAGTCATAACTGAATCATGTTGACTCATAATGGTGCATATTTCCGATTGAAGATTGCGAACCAATTTCAGTGGGGATGGTGACGCATGAAGTGCAAATAATTCCAGTTCTAAAAATAATCCCACCGCATGAAATGCCAATCAGAATAATGGAATCCATCCGGAACTAAACTATTTTATCGTTAAATTGTGATCGGTAGGCCCGTATCACCGAAAAGTAAAAATTATTCCCTAAGACCGGTCGAGATCCCCTGAGAAGATTATCCCGGAAACTGTAACAGTGGCAAGTTTTTGCCAAAGGAGATCACATTGAATGGGAATAACTTGATGAAGTTATCCAACGAACTTTGCTTGGGAGACTGCAGTTGTGAGGTACCTACGTGGGATGTCCAGAAAGTTTTTAAAATCGACTACGTAATGGAATTAAGGGAAATGTTTCAAACCTTCACTGTTTTTCAATTTGGTCTTCTCCAAGTTCTATGCACAGATCGTGCAGGCCCTCCACCTTGCGTAACTCCGAAGCTTCCATGCCAGTCATCAAGCAAACAATGTATAAAAATTTCAGCAATGTTTGCCTCTGGGTCACCGTTGAAGGAGGACCAGGATGAGTTTCGTGATTCTTCCATGTTGGCATTCTCTACAACTCAAATAGCAATAGTGCCAAATGAAGGTGCATTCTCCCCAAACATTTGCACCATACCAATTTGTATTGCCGTCTGTGTCATCTCGTTAAAGTGCAGTCACATCACATCGGCTCCGAGTTTGCATTTTTTCGATCCTCACGGAGGTTAGCGGAGGTAGGAAGAACTGTACAATTCTGCATGAAGAACACAACACTCCGAACAAAGATTTGGTAAATGAACTGTCAAAAGACTGCGTTCGGTTTCAAAATAGTTAGCCATTGAAAAACAAATCAGCTCATATCCGATGCTAAAAACTTTCCGGACACCTTTCATATAACAGTTAGTCTGTTATAACTAAAAAATTAGCAGTTATCTCCTACCCAACCTTTTCGCTTTTGCTGCAAGAGAGAAATTATTTGTGAGCGCACACGCATGTAAATGATT
The DNA here is from genome assembly GCA_030068105.1 of Sinentomon sp. SZTP_YWyxl. Lineage (NCBI taxonomy): Eukaryota > Metazoa > Arthropoda > Protura > Sinentomata > Sinentomidae > Sinentomon > Sinentomon sp. SZTP_YWyxl. The sequence goes on from JASGXE010010116.1 coordinate 5,393, forward strand.
TCTTGATTTTTTTGATATTGGTTTGCACAAAAGTTCAGAAATCCATAACAAAAGAGATGATGCGGTAATTACAATCCAAACAGCAAAAATTCCTCCCATATGGACCATGTTTAATTTGATGGGTCCGCCATGCTGACTGGCTATTGGCTCTTGGTCGCATGGAGTCTGTTGGCAGTTTGTGGTATTGCCCAGTAATATTCTTTCATTTAACGCCTTCTTCTTGATGGAGCTCCGAGCGTTTTTGGCCCAGTAATTGAACAGGCCAGTTTCAAACACTTGTGTGACCAAAATATCAATCGCCTCAAGCACAGGGGAGGCTTTCGGCGTCATCAAGTTAACATAAATTTGAAAGAACCCTTCATCCGAAATGCGAAGAGCGGCATCCTTGTTTGAGTCCGTGAATGCGGGTGCTGCCAAATTTGCAAGTATCACCGTGAAACCAATGCAGGCTTGACGAGATTTAGCTGCTTTATCGAAACAATTGTGCCACGCACTAATTGGGTAGACGGATATGCCACTGTCATACAACCGTTTTCTGACACCGGTTTTGGCTTTCTGAAAGAACTCGTGAAAGGCAAAGCCCCCAAGTCGCAGGTAACCAGTCTTGTAGCCCATTGACTTGACTCCTGTCTCCAAATCATACATGTTGTTCAATTCTGGTTCGTATCTTGGGTTGATCAGACATGATTTTAGTAGGCCGTCAAATATGACAGCAATTATCAAGCTAAAGAATAACCAACAGATGATAAAGCCCCCCAATCCTGGTATTTTTGGCTCCCGTGAAGGCTGCCACATCAAACTGAAAAGTGGTAAGTACATAATGTTCGTAATAGATTGATCAGATACCTCTTCCTTAGGAATGAATTCAGGATCTAACGCTGTTTTGATGAATGTGGCAAACATGAATAAAAACAGCATGGCGGTAAGAAGTGCAATTCCAACAGCAAGCCACGTTCCGTTTGAAAAAGGTAGAAATGGCGCCATCCATGTAATTATCGGCTTCGGTATCCCCGTGACAATTTTTAGCTCAGTAAGTGTATAGGGCTTCGACGAATCAGCAGCTCTCCTCGTTACTGTGCTATCTCCAGTCATTATTGCAAATTCTATAGTATGTCGCTGCGTCATCCCGCGCAGACCAGTGAAGCTACCGTTCGGTAACTCAGTGCCGTAATTATCGGCGGCGATGTCGAATGAACCAATTTTCAACTTTTTCAACAGTGCTCTGAAAAGTTCCAGCAGGACGCCTGATCCTACCGTTAGGCGCCCATTTTCTTCCTTCAGGGTAGCATATCCTGGTAAAACTGGTGCGCCTATTCGCACATGTCCGCCACCATAATGCAGGATAGGCTGCGGGAAAATTGAAGCCTCGCCGTCAATGAGAAATCCCTTCCTGCATCTGTACAGGTTAGATTTGAACGACTTCCGCCTAGCTTTATCACAGGCATGACATTCCGAATTTATCACCAGCGTTTTCGAATGCACCCAAGTGCGGTTGCTGACCGCTGTCAGTGGTGCGAGAGTTACTTTTTTCTTGATCTGTCGAACCTCCGAATGAAACATCGTCAGGGCGGGATCCAGTTTGAAGCTGAAAATGATGAACCGACTTTGCGGAGCTTGAAATCGATCCGAATTGAATCGCAAATGGTCCAAACTCAGAGGCAGTCCGTCCAGGGCGTGCAACTCGCCGTCACCCAGGAGAACAAGAAAGACTTCGCACACCTTCATTCTCGAAGTCATGTCAGACGCGTCCGTAGAAACTCCTGAAAATTTTTGGTGCATAGAAATGGATATTAGAAGGGTCACGAGTAAAGGGAGAATTAACGCTTCGATTACACCGTGATCGCAATTATTCCCCGAGGATTATCAAGTGCTAGTGCACACCCTTTTACAGTGGTTGCTTTGGTGTGGAGTCTTCTTATTGCTATTGGATATTTGAGTTCACAGTTACACACCCAGTGTAAAATGATGTATGCTTACTGAGTTGGGGCTTTTGCCCACATATTAAAGAATCGCAAAGACAATACATGATCAACTTTTTTTGCCCTTGTGACAAAAATAAAAAAATCCACAATAAAATACCGGTGAACTTTACTTCGTGCGATATTTAATGAAAGCGAACACTGATTTGAATTTTGATGTTGGCTATGATCCAAAATTATTGTTTATTGAGACATGTCATTTTTCTCTCGCTCTATTGTCTCACTACCATTATTGCATTTGTTACACTCGAAATTGTTATTAAACTCGGAATTGTTTTGACAAATAAGATGGAGCAGTTATAACGTAATCTAACGGATTAGATTGATTGATTGAGGGATTTTCGGAGTTTCTTCCCTTCAAAATCGATTGATACAAAAAACATCCTTGTCGGCAATTTAATCGTAAGGGCGTATAAGAATTATTTATGCTTTTCAGTAAAAAGTCAAATCCATGGTCGAAAAGAACTGGGGAGAAGGATTGCACTCGGAGTGACTCGATGTTCTGCGAGCATCAGTTCATGTGGCATCATATTTTCTGCGATTTTAGCATATTTCCTCAAATTGTTTTATTTCTCCTTTTTAATGAACATGCTTTTTCCATTTTCTGAGCAATCAGAGCCTTGCCATAAATAGACATACCTGGAGGGCTCGAGCTTCATGAGAACAACTTAGTACAATCTTGCCTCTGTTCTTAACATTAATTCAGATCATGATCATAAAAGCGCAGAGAGATGCGACATTTTCATCAATAATACATCACTCACATTTCTTCAGATATCGAAGTAATCTAGTTGTAGGTACATTTTGCATTTGGAACAAAATGGAACCTTACGGCTGGATCTCATATTCTGATGTCGAGAACAACATGGGGAGAAAAAATTGGTATGTTATTTCAGGAGACGTGTTTGGCTTGAAGGTTTTCTTTAAATTGGTGTGATTATTGTGTTGTACCCGGCAAAAAAAAAACAAAAGAAAATGAGCTTTGCTTTTCGGATATGCATCTCTACTTCAATTGATGCAATTACGCCTGGCATGCCGCATGAAAAATTATTTCTATCCGTTTGTCGTGCGAAAAAACCACCATTTTAACATCTCATTTGCCAGACGAAGACAAGATTTCATTATAATTGATGTGCTGGCAGATGTTTTGTGAAAGCCTACCAAAACCGTGAAAGCAAAAATATCGCCAACTGATAAGCTCACTGCAAAAAAGGCCGCCTGGCGAATCGGCATGTGGCTGCAGCCGTTGACATTTTGCACAAAAATTGAAATTGTTAAAAATTAAAAAAAAGATAAAACTATAAAATGGCAATAAAAGTCAAACATGAAAATGCCCATAAAACACGAACCACAACCTGCTCATATAGAACATCTGCCTGACGCTGAGTGCAATCAACTGCTGTTTTTCCGAAAAACGACATACAGCCGGTATTGCAATCATGCAGCATGCTATGCGTAATTGTATCAATCGAAGCAACGATACCATGTCTGAAAAGCAAAAAGAATTTTCTCTTGTCTTTTGCCGGATGCAATACAATAAAACTGAAACGAATCCCTGCCACTGCACCAGGAACCTTGGGAGAAAAATAGACAATGGTCCGATTCGTAAGTCGTAACACAGCTGAGAGTCGACTTAAGTCATTGCTTTTTTGTTGATTGCTGAGATTACATGTATGGCAGTCAGTGCGATGCCTGCTCAACAATAACAAAATATCAATTACTCGAGTCGAGTTTCAACCAAGCCACGTTTAAGAATCGGATCCATGTGTGGCATCATGTGCCGATATGGATTACTCGTATTATAGCAACTTAAAACGTATTCATTTGAGTCGAAAATTGTGCACGGACTGTTGACGTTAATACTCGTGTTTACCTTGGTGACCTTTGTTCAATTGCCGCATTGTCAGTCTCTCATCAGATGTCTGGTTCATTTCCCATAATTCGCTAAGAACAAGCGCCTGATGAGAGATGAAGATTCCTTCCACAAAGTTTGTGATATCCTCTCTTTCGACATCTTTATAAGTGATGAGAACTAGCCTGCAACCAGCCATATTAACGTCGCTCTCAATTACATTTCTCATAAAATCAACCCAACAGGATTGAGATTCCACCCAGGTGATCGCTGGATCATGAATCACACCGCAGGACATAATGACAAGTTGCCAGATTTGGAGGAGTGTTTTTAATATTGCTGCAGCCTCCATTAATCGTAGAGCCCGATGCAACTTCAGATCATGTGAAGCGCTTTACGAAGAACACTTCCACCTGGATTTTACGTTACTCGTCGAAATATGAATGACGTGACTTTTTTGAACAATGTTCATCAATATCACAATGCCTCTAAAAAGAAGTAAGCCGATCAATGGGAGCTCCAAGCACAAATGAACATGGCCAAAAGTCATATTTCGGCAAGCGACACGCATTACCTAATCCTGAAAAAGCAGATAAAATGCAGTGAAATTGGTTCCTTTGTTTCCAAACCAAGCTACACGACTACGCTAAACTTGTTTCGATAATGGCATCACTGTACCCTATAAGATCCTATCAAAAGTAAACAAGTGAAGACAACAACTGTTGTGTATAATGTTTGTTTGTTTTAGAAAAAACGCACGAAATTGGGCGTGGCACAAGCAATTTGACTCAAACGAAAATATTCCTGTCTGTAGATGTTGGCATGAAACTGTGAAAGTATTTTCCTTTAAAATTTGATATAATTTATTTTTCTTTGATAACGGGTTGATATAAATTTACCATTATCATGATAAGACAAAAATCTGGCCATCTTTGGGATTTCCTCCCTGGACGCAGAACTCCAAGAAAAAGGGAAGACCAATGGGTCCTTCTAAAACACGGAAAATTGCGGATTTGCGAACTGAGGCTTCAGTGGGAATCCAAACCCACAAACCTCCAAACCAAACTGCCCTGATCTAATCTAACCCAACCTAACCTTACCTAACCCAATCAAACCCAACTCAACCCAACCTAACCTAACCTGACCTGTGGTTCCGCGTAATTCGCTTTTTCGGCGAACCGCCATATCTCCCATTGGTCCGCGTCCGCATTTTATGGTTCGTCCCTGGCATATAATGGCCGCATGAGGCCATGAAAACCGCTCTTGAATGATTTTACTGCCAAGAGCTGCGACACATGCAGTTCTTCCTCCGATTTTAGCTTTGGAAAGATGGCCTCTTTCCTTTGCAAGTGATGGAAGTTGATTTGGTTGCTGCTGGGGTATGCAACAATGGCTCCAGCGCAAGGGTCAGACGAGGTGATGACTCAAATCCATTTTATTTCTCATTTAAATGGATTGAGAATTGTTTTGCCTTCTGCCAATTTTGTCGCCTTGATTTCTGCAGACGTTTAAGGAGTAATCAACATCGATCAATATGGGACTTGTCGGGAAAGATGCAAAAGTAAATTCCGAAAACTTTTATTACAATTCAATAAACAATGCGGAAATAATACTGCGTGCAGTGGCAGTATTTGCAAAAACATTCACAAATGTTTAACATTCACATTCATTATTGACGATTATTGACATTCAATGATGAATGTTCGGTTGGTGCGATCAATTTAAATTGTATAAAAGGAGATTATGAGCAATTCGCATGAAAGGCCTTTCCTATCAGAAATGGTGCGAAGGTAGAATGAATTTTGAAGAGTGTTTCATCATCTGTAAGATATGTCCGGCGCTGCGGTGTGTGTAACACCCAAAGCCTCTTCTGCTTTGGATATTATTTTTCTGACATCGGCTAAAATCATTTTCATGCTCAAAAAAGCATTCCTGGACAGATTTAAAATTCAAATGAAGTTTGATCACCGTGAACGTCCGACCCGTTACTTGAAAATTTCAATGTTGGTTGGACAGCCCTATCTGTCTTCTAGGGAATTGTGTTTTTTTATCCAGCTTTGAATCTCTGTCGAGGAATAAAGTTCTCTCCTGCCGAAAAATGGCCTGAACATTGTTCCTCCTGTACTTGTGTTGGCTGCGTTTGGCAACACATGCCGCAATTGATGGAAAAATCCATTCGAAACGACTTCTATGAGGGCCATTTCCAGGAACGAAACACCAAAAAATCTCCCGAAGTTTGGCCTGTTTCATTTTAAGTGGGCAGGTTTCCCTTGGTGGGCGCTGCTACGGAGCTGAGGCAACATCGGATTTTTTTTCTTTTTCCGTTTGTTGTGCATGTTTTCTTCATACCGCCAAAGCGAAGGACTGGCCGCTCTATGGCTTCTATAATGATGCTTCCAATGGACCGATTTTGCGATTTCTGGTTGTTAATTTCGGCGTCATGAGGCCAAACACAGGTATTTCGTTTGGGAGCTGAAACAGGGTCGCACGCGAATTGTCTGGTAAGAACTTCCTTCTGCATTTCAGCTTTTCCAGGATTTTAATCCAACCAGGGCTCCTGGTGGACCCCGCAGCTAGAACAAGGGCTGCGCCACAGTTGGAGCGTATGTTGGTGAAGCCCCCAAGAAGCTGAATATTTACAATACAAATTGCGGGAGCAGTGAGAGCACCTCGTTGGAGACGAAGCCCCTGATGCTAAATATATGTTGAAAAAATTGCATTCTGAATACTTTAATTTTAATTTAATTCAAGCAGCTGATTTCTCCCCATATTCTGGCATAAAAATTCGCGCAGAAAAACTTGGGCTCTCCTCCTTGGCCCTCAGAAGGAGTATCAGAAGGCTCACAATCATTAAGAGCATTCTGAAAGGGAAATATCAAATAAAAATTCCAGATATGTTCAGGCCGCGTTCAGCAGCCAGGCGCAATACTCATAATTTCGTGTTTGACTATCCTCTTATTAAGTCAAAAATACTGCTGAACTCTTTTTTTTCCTCGCACGATCAGAGAGTGGAATAAGTTACCACCTGATTTCGACCTTAAAGGTGACATAAATCAAGCAGTTCTCAGAAGCCAATTTAATTCAAGCAGCTGACATTCATGAACCTGAAAGTGAAAAGAGGTGTATTTTTTCCGCATTTTTTGCTCTCCCGGTTGCCACTTTTGGGGTGTAAACGAGGTTTGCAAGCCAGGGGAGGGGCCGGGAGGACGGAGGTGTGTGGTTGCACCTTTTTATTATCAGTGAATGAAATCAATTTGTAAATGGATGCTTAAAAGAATACGTTGGTGGTCGTTCAACCCCGTTTGTTTGCCTCGCGGAGCTGGTTTTATGTTTGACTCTTAATTTTTTGTAAAAAATTGACGAATGCCTTGTGCACGATATCTTTTAATACGAAGTTATTGCTTGTTGCTGCCACTTTGCAGTAGAATGTACTAAATAAATAAATAAATAAATAAATAAATAAAATTATAAATAAATAAATAAATAAATGAATAAATACTACTCCCATCAGTGCTATATTGGAGGGTTGGCCCAGTCTGCCTCTGCAGGAAAGGATTCATTCGAGGTGGCTAAAATGAAAATTCTGGCTACCGGCTTGTCAGAGTGCAACGCTACAGAGTTACGAATATTTACAAAAATCCAAAACTTTTAGGCTTCACGAGTTTTACAAGTTAGTAAATCCCGTCTGTGGGGGCAAAGAGAGCATGATTCTGTTGACTATCGGTTTTTGAGAAATTTGAAAATGACAATAATGGAGATATTTTGCGAATAAGACAGTTTATTTCCAGGTAAACACTAAACCTGACAGAAGTGTATTGCTTAAACATTACTCGGTTTCATCACATTCCGCTCGATAGCAAGAGCGATTAGAAGTCACATGTGGAAGCATTTCAAGATGGGCGGTGTTTAGGGTGGGCAAATATCGACGGCGCAACATCCGAATCGGCGTGAAAGGGACAAATTATTGGTCCTTTCTTCATTCATAGGGAATGATCGGCTAGATTGAATCAATTTATGGCTGATTTAAAAAATTGAAACATCCGTGACACTTTTCTTCCGTGTTTCCGCTCTTCCCCGTCCCATTTTTGCACGTCTCCCTTTTTCCGTGTATTCACTCTACCGTTTTACCGCTCGTTCGCGTCTCCACTCTCCCTCGTCTCCGCTTTTCCGCATCTGCGCTCTTCCATGTGTCCGATCGTCCGCGTCTCCGATCCGTCATGTCTACGATCTTCCGTGCCTACGAGTACAGTCTTCGTATGTTATATCTTCCATATCTCCTTGAATTATTTGCATATCTCGATATCTTTGATGCACAAGCCATTCCGAGTTTTTGCTGTTCGAACGACCCGCTTCAATTCTTCGAAGTAAGCTGCTATGGGCGTTTGAATTTTTTCCCCATGACATCACAGAACGCAAAAAAAACCCACGCACATTCAAAATATGAATGGGCGTCTGCATGTATGAAAAGCGAAGTGACTCTTGTCCATGGACTGAAAAACCCAAAATTGCAGATCATTTCCTTAAGGCATGATATTGGCATGAATTTTCTTTGTCACAACATTATTCTCACAACATTATTCGTTACCCTTTCTGTTGTTTAAAAACGTCCTGAAGCCAATAACAGAATACAGTTTCGTCATAATTCGCAAACAAAGAATGATAAAGTTAAAGATTAGAAAATATGAGATTAATACATCGACCATGAAGTATTCCCAGAAGCTGGAATGTCTGGTCTGCAGCTTTAGGTGATCCGCTCCATTATGCCTGATGACATACTCCAACCACCAGATGGTCTGATCCATTGGATTAATGGGCCTATCAGAGAATAATTTCGATTGACGGATGGCGTTCTCTTTGAATCTGGTAGAGCAGAAGGATAAACAGGTCAATCAACAAAACATCGCATTTTGTGTGAAAGTTTCTGTCAAATAAAGTTCTGGAATTGTCTCAGTGCATTTTTTCGTATTATCATTATACGTACGTCATTCTGGTGACTCGTAAAGTATGCATAACAACCTCTTTTGTTTTCGCTACTTTTTGCTAATGATGTTTATTTCTTTACGTGCTCAAGAAACTATGCCGAATGGCGAATATTACACATGAGTTTTTGATGTAGATTACCAAACCATCTCTGAGATGTATTCTGCTGTGATTTCCCAAAGGCGTCTTGTATCAGGTCTACACAACTTCCATGCCGGTGTACAGGCGAGAACACGAGTACTTATGTTTACTAATACAATTTTAGGGAAAGCGGTGTTAGATGTTCTTTAATCGATGACTTTTCCCGAAGAAGGATCTATACTGGCTTTCTAAAATTCAACTTAAAATTCAGGCAAAAAACTTTTATTTTCATGATGCCTCCTATCTGCTGGGATCCTTACTTCATCCGCCGATGAATTTCGGTAAGAAGGAGCGCGTGTGCTCTTGCCCGACGACAGAGCAGGGCCTCCAACATGGACATTATAAAATTGACAGAAGTTGATAGGCAATCCTGCTCTCATCTGTCTGCGCATTTTTGCCTTGACTGCAGTATCAGATTGGAATTCATCCTCCACCATCATGAAAATATCATTCGCACAGGCCAAGTGAAACGGAAGCTTAAGCTCAGTGAATAGCTTAGATTAAGCTTAGCTTAAGCTTCATGCTCAGTGAATCCGCATTTTTATGACTTTTCTCACTTTCCTGGAGAGTTCGTTATCTTGTAAGTCACTTGTAAGTTATACATAGGCCATGTTGGATTCCAATTGAGATGCGAAGTTTCTTTTCCTTCGCAAACATTATCAGATCCATTTTCTGCTAATCTTATCGCCCAATCCGAACACTTTGCAAATCCTTCTCTTCGCAAATTTTGCGAGATGTTGCAACAGAGAAGAACAATCGATTTCAGAAACTTTTGATTGTTCACGGACCAAAAACAACTTTCAACATCTTCACTGCATAATCTGAATGCAAACCATTCATACACAGCAGAATAAATTGGGTATTTTATGCTGCGAAGATGGCCACATTCGCCTATATCTACTTTGAAAATTGCAGGTTCATGCAATGATTTTATGTAAGCTGCTCTCAATGGAAATTGTCATCTTACTCTTTTTGGCTCGAAATCAACATTTTGCTTATGAACAACAATCTTGCTGTAAAATATCACATATGATTTCAGGACGTTTCTGGTTCAAAACATTTTGCAAGATATTTACAGACGCATTTTCTTCTGAAAGGTGGGAACGCAACGCGCCTCAATAAAACTTTCTGCAAATTTGAAAAGTCGAAGTTCAAAAGAAAAAAATGCAAAATTGAATTCCAGTTTCGCAGTTTACACTAGTGTCAGTGGGCGTAGTTTCAAGTTCAGCCAGTGCCCGATTTGTTGATACGAACCGCGCAAGTCCTCCGGTACCGCGCAAGTCGGGCCTTGAGTTCAGCTGAAACAATTGCGATTATATGATCCATGGAAATGAACCTTCATCCTCCGGGAAACGAATCTCCCCAATCCCTAT
>JASGXE010010117.1:0-16326 GCA_030068105.1 Sinentomon sp. SZTP_YWyxl
AAATACAATTAAAGCTCTGGATGAGAATAGTGCCATTTTCCTGTTTTTATTGTTCACAATAATGACCTTGCTACAAATGAGTTGCTCTCGGAAGATTTTAGCCATTTCCGAAAAAATTGCATGTTAATGAATTAAAAAATTAATTGCCGAAAATTGTTTCGGTAAGCCTTGCACGAAAATGTACTGAAAAGCTATGAATGCCTTGGACTATCGGCCATTGTGGGACTCGTTCGCATCCGCACTTTTGAGAATCACAAACATTATTTTGGGCAACTAAAATCAACTGCGACAAATAAAATAAAAAAGAAAACAAAAACTATTTTCAACAACAGACAATCACAAGACAATTATTCACAACAAGCAGACCCCTTCATTCTTGGTTGATCGGGTTGTCAGGTGATTTCAGCCACTCCTTATGCGCCATCTGCTTCAGCTGAGACAACTTCAGTGACGGATTTTCTTCTCTCAATTCCGCCAACCGACGCTCCTGAAACGATGCATAGGCAACCTTGGCCCTTCGTTCGGGGTGAAGATCAGGTGTGGATTCATTACCGGTGATGCTGGTACAAGATGACGGAAAAGGAAAAAAAGGAATTTAATTCTAATTTCCGTAATCTAACTTAATTTCCCATTTGAATGCAGGCCCAAAAAGAAAAGAAAAAACGATCCGAGTGCTATGCCACAAAAGCTTCTAACGATGTCTGGTGCAGCTCAAAATGCAGTGCACGACGTAGAAAAAGGCAGAAGCCATCAATAGAAACAGTTCGCTTTAATAGGAAATTTTATTGGGTTTAACGTGCGCGGATTGCTGACAAGATCGGTTCCGAATAATTCGGCCACATATATCCCGAATCTTGCATCAAGACAGAGCAATGTCTTACAAGTCCTGTATCAAGATACAGCAATGTCGTGCAAGTCTACTTTTTCAATAAAGAAGAGACAGGAATTTCTTGCCAGCGGACAATCGAGATTTGTTTCTGATGAAGGGAATGCGTGTTGAAAAAGTAGACTCGGCATATTCAAACAGATTTTGTCGAAATTTTGCACGAGTATTTTGCACGGTCCATAATGAAAGGAGTTTCTGCGCAAAATTTCATGCCCCACTTCTCACATATCTAGAGTTGCACACATTTTCTAGTTTTTTTCTGCTGAACTTATGATGAGATACGTTTAGAAAAATCTTCTTGAGGTCTGTTTGTAAAATTTCCAGTCTGATAAGTTCCCAAATGGGCTCGAATCTCATTTTCAAATTACATTACATTGCGCATGATTCTCCTCAATTTTAGCCCTCCTGCTAGAAGTGAGATGGAATATAATTTGGTCGATTTTCAAAGCAGTTTAGCTATGTACAGAAATAGAATATTGAAAATTGGCCTGCCAATGAGTTTGCCATTTACATCATTTTTACACGAGCATGCCAATTTTTAACTTTAAATGTTCATTGTTCTTCAGAAAAATGCTTTTAAAGTTTGTTCTGCAAAAAACTCCGAACAAAGAAAGTCCTTCAAATGATGATGATTTTTGAAGTGTATCTCCTGAATGTCAGGGGAAAAGCCTCAGACATGTGTCACAAAAACTTGACACGTCAGTCAAGCGACACGCACAGCAATTTTCTGGTCTCAATCAGCAGAAACTAACTTTCCGGAAAAACAAAATTCTAAACATGACAAAAATACTCGTTTATTATCTGACCCACTCCACCCCAAATAGAAAATAGCAAAAGTTAATAATTATTGTCAACCATCCAGTGGAAAATTAATCACCTCATCACAGAAAGTGCTTCGTCGACCGTTCTAGCTTCACCTTCGACAGCGATTCTGTTGAGATTTTCTTCCAGTGGTTTTGTCAGGTGTGTCTCGAGGTTCTCCTTCTTAGCGACCCCTGCAACAGTGGCACTCTTTCTTTCCTTGTCGGCCTGTGGAGGAGCAAAATTACCCGATGAGATTAGATCACTGATCAGAAACAAAAGGAGGTAACTGGCGTGGAAACTTTAAACTAGTTTCATATGAATTCTGAAACTCATTCGACACAGTGAAAGACATCAGAAAATTTAACCCATAGCAATTTGGTGGGAATGCACCCACCATCTATCCCTGTCAAATGAATGAACACCTATTGTAGACCGAGGGACATTAATATGTTCCAAATTGATGGTCTAATACCCCCGAAACATTATGCCAAAAGAAACATTTGTCAAACCTTGTCAAAAGCTCTCGAATATAGGAGTTCATTTTTCACTCAGCCGCCATTTAGAATCAATGGCAGCATGAGACGCAAAACATTTTTTTTTTAAATAAATATACATATAACATCATGAAACATCATGTAACATCAAATAACATCATGAAACTTGTGTGAGGCGTGAAGTTGCACCAAGCCCTGCTGAAATTAGATGGCCGCTGTATGAACCAGCACTTTAAAATATCACCTATGTTCGAGGACATTTGATAAGCTCCACAGAAAAATAAAAACAAAGAAACTGCCCAGATATCCATACTTGTGGAAGGTCAAATTGATGTGTAAATAAGCCTCGGCGCAGATTCCGGATACGGGAGGAATCGTGATGTTGTGAAGACTTCCATAGTTTTCCCTTTATGATGTCTCCAGTAAGGTCTACACCTCAAATTTATCGTTTCAACATTGGTAAATGGACAAAATGAAATATAAAAGCGGAATCAGTTTCAAATCTTGGTGTACGCTTTTTTTTTCAACCAATTTCAAAACCATAAAACACCTTTCAGTGGAAAATTAACACACATTGACCGACCTGGATTTGTGCCCTCGTAATCTTTATCGGCTGTTGCAGCTGTTGCTTGGCCGTCGTCTGCTTCAACTGCTCAAGCTCAGTCTCGAGAAGCAGCTTTGTTTCAAGCTTTTTGTTCAGGGTCTCTTGACGCTTCTTGTCACGCTCCTCCTTGAGTAAAAATGAGCGCAAGGAATAAACATAATGCAGCACAAGAGAAAATTAGTCAGTTTTTTTAAAAAAAAAAAAAAACAGACGTTTGTTAGGCGTAATCATTCTAGGCCATTCGGTAATCATTTTACATCCCCTGCAGCACAAACTCTCCCCGTCGTGAAACTGTGATTGGTTAGATTGCATGAATTGTGATTGGTGGATGCAGCCCACTTTTAAGGACGTTTTTAGCTTTTTTCCCTAATAGAAGCTCTGCACAGCAATCAAAGGCCAGCAATACACCAAATTAAGATGTTAACCTTGAGCACCGGAAATAACTTTGCAGCACATAGTTAACAACGCATCAGTAATTTAAAAGTGGTTTGAAATGATTGATTATCATTGCCGCCTCACATTTTTTTAGAAAAACCTCGACAGACTTCAAAAACCCACAATAAATCATGGAAAGGTCCATGCTTTTGTCACCAAAAATTCTCAAAATGGAATGCCCAAAAAAAAAAACAGCTCAGTAAACTTCGAAATTGCTGGCGAATATCCTCATGTTCATCTACAGTCTTGCTTGGCTCCATTTTCATTTGCTTCCTTCCCACATTCAACGCTAAAAATTTTGAGTGCATCAATGTTCTTTGTCCAAAGCTTTGTCGTCAGACACCAGGACACATCCTCTCACAGTTCTCATGCCTTTGGGTTTCAAATTCAAATGACTGTGCAGACGTCATCAAAAATGAAAACCAGCTTTTGATTCCAATCACCAACCTCTCATCACTCAAAAGAGATGCCTCTAAAAATGAAATCGGCATTTCATTCCAAACTCCAATCTCTTATCTCTCAAAAGAGACTGATGTCTAAAAAAATGATATCCAGCTTTTCATTCCAATCGCCAACAACCTCTCATCTCTCAAATGACATGTCTCAAAAAATCAAATCCAGCTTTTGATTTCAATTACCAACTTCCCATCTCTCAACAGAGGTGTCTCTAAAATAATAAAAACAGCCCCTGATTCCAATCACTAACCTTTCTCTGCTGCTTCTTAGCAACATTCTTGTCGTCATCTCTCCACAACTCATCCTCCTCTCTGGCTTTCCGTTTCTCCTCCTCGGCTTCTCTTACGGCAGCCTTTCTCAGTTTCGCTGGCAGGGCTTTGTTATTTTCACCAGCCCATTTCTTTGGCATATTATGGACCACGTGGAAATGCCAACCACTTCGTAACTTGTGCCTTTATGGCAAATAACTCACTGGCAACGTGAAAGAATACCACGTTAATTTGAATTATATTGGCTACTTTGTCTTCCGACTATTCTGTCTTCAAAAAAGAAAAAAAAAAAGATTTGAATTAGCATATTGAATTCTAATTTGTCTGTCTTTTTTCTGATTGCAAATGGACAAGTCCATCTTGGACGGGCAGCAGGCAAATCTAAATTTCCGAAGCATGCGTCAACCAGATTTGACATCAGATAGGCACAGTTTAAAACTAGTTAGGAACAGTAAAAAGCTCCCATGTGGATAGGCAAGGCATCTACAAACAAAAACCATTATGTTTGAAAAGTCCATCTTGTTCGTATTGTCGCGAACAGAAACGTATCACATTAAAAATGACTATCTGCATGCGCCATTCTGTAATTCTTTGTTTACAAATCCAAGCCATGATGTTTGACTTGAGAACGTAAAAATTTGGCCATTCCGGTGAATGAGTGATAATGAGGAAGGAGATTGCTATATAGATTGCAGGATCATGAATGAAATGCCGGAACAGAGCAGCAGTGGTGAAATTCACATAGTCTGGTTAGAAGACGAGGAGTGTGACCTGCTTCAAGCGCAGGTTCACGGATTGAAGGGATTTCGCTCAGCCACACTTCTCTATCTTTCGTCGATTCCTTCAATGAATATTGTAAATATTGGTCCAAGAACCGTTGCCATTCATATACAACAGCAATTAAGCGCCGGAGTTCCGATGCAAATTTGGCAGCTCACTGAGGCTGTAATCTGGCGGCTCACTGAGGCTCACAAAATGAGCAGTGCGATAGCAGCGCTTGACAAAGGTCCACGTCCGTGAGACCGAAACGTCGCGAGTTCATCTTGTGAGTTTACGAACGGGAAACGGCTTTTCTCATGTCTTCATTTTGTGAACATACCGTTCGTGGTGCACGTGCAGAAATTCTCACTGAGGCTGTAATCTGGCTGACCGGCATGGCAGCAAGAAATTATCTGACCACCATGCCACTTTGAACATCACGACGCATTTCCAAATCCTGGTTGTCTCGGTGTCATCGACCGGTGTGAAGCTTGCATTGTTTTGTTTTCATGATTTTGAAAACATAATAATGATTTGTAAAAATGTAGTTTTTTTTAAACGTGATAAGAGGACGAACCTGGCAGTCGATGAAAATCACCTGCAACCCAGCATTCCAGAGAATTGCAATGAAAGGCCTATTCAAACAGATTCTTGTCCGTCGAGCTTGGCCCATCATTCCGAGGTGATATTTTACTGTTCGCAGCAATACATGATCAGCAGACTGTATGCGTACCTAGCAAAGAAAAACAGTGGCGCCCTTTTTCCCATGGTGTCAAAATACCGGCAACGGCGGCAACCTTCGACTTCCAACAAAACGCGAGCTTTTGCAAAGGCAGGGGTACAGCAATAAACAAAATGGTACAGAACCGTACCACTACTTGAACACGACGTCCGCTTCACCTTTGATGTCATGTATAGAGAATCCTGTCTCAACCACAGCACAGGTCAACGTGAGATGCTACATGTGAATGACACTGTGTTCTCACATGAGTCTAGCCTCTGATGAAAAGCTGGTCTGAGGCTGTGAGAAAAAAGCCTTTTCATGAGGAGCACAAGATGCTTGCATCAACAGGGTTCCTACGTTTTCCGATCCATTTCTGACTTTCCCTGACCTTTACTGATCCATTTTTCTAAGAAACTGTAAACAGTGGGTTGGAAACTTGGAGATGTGTCTGACACTAAAATATCACCCTTAGTCTCGTCTTGATGACGGACGCGCAATGCGCCCGAAACGTCGACTCAACTCACACCATGGAGATAAAATCGTCGAAATTCCCGGTAAGGGTGATATTTTAGTGTCCATTTTTCTAGCTTACCAAAATAAAGCATCGCAATCAAATGTCAAAAGCCGCTGCAGGCCTTACGAGTTTGGGTCAGAGCCACAGCGAGGTTCCAATTGGCAGGTTCTCTGGGACGGAGCCCCCCAGAAGCTGAAGAAATTTTGATATTTGGGTATTCATTTTGGCCTCAAACTTTTGTTTCTCGGTCATTTTGAGGCTCCCGGGGATCCTTATGATCCCTGATTTTCCCAAGCTTTTAGCATATTTTTGAGCAATTCCCTCAGTTTTGATGTAATTACCTGACTATGGGAACACTGCAATGAATGAGATTTTTCTTATCCAAAATGAATTATGATTGTGACAACTGAACTCTAAAATGTTGGCCTCCACGGGAATATTTTCGTGGCCAAAAGTCAGTATCTTAGGCCCCTGTTTCAGGCTGAAGGCCAAAAAAGTGGGCTCAAAGGGTGGAGCTCCAGCATGGTTTCAAGGAGTAGGATCACTGGCATGACAAAAAAAGATTATATATGACAAACAAGACATTTCACGGAACATTATCTGAGGAAAATTTACATGTGTGGAGAACCAAGTTATCATCCAGGCATTACATTCAAAATCACCGACATAAAAACTCCAGTCTTTCGCAAGAGAAAGAATTCATCTGATTTTTGCAGGGTTTCCGGTTGGTGGGCATCCACTGAGGATGATTGGCCTGTCTGATAATCCAAATTGGCCCCTCAGTTGATCCATCATCGGGGTTCATCACTCACCAATTGACACGTTCTTTTGATGTTCATAGCTGAGCAAGATTTCACAAAAACGATTCCAACTTGCACACAAAATCCAAGGCACAGTAGCGGCGGAATTAATGTACTCATACATGTGGCTTTCCCATTTAAATGTTGCCTCCGAAACTTTTTATTCTTATGCAGGTGGAAGAAATTAAAGCATTAGATTGCAACAAAGCTTCCTGGAGCTGTCAGATTTTGACCTCGGTTATGAAACAGGATCTTTAATTTCTGCAGCATGGAGTTTTTTTATCTCAACAGTCGCACTTTTTTACATGCATGAGTACATCAATTCTGCCGCCATGATACAACATTGAAAAAGCATGGAATCCCGGATCAAGCTCAAAAAAAATCACGAAAATTTTGCACATCCCATCTTGGCGAAAAATGACACCACTTTGATATAAAATTTATTCGACTCACCAAACCAAATTTCGTGATGCAAAGTAAAAAACGACTAAAATTTTCAAAACGAGTTCAAACAGTGCACTCATGAAACCTACGCACGAAAGAATAAACACAAGTGATGCTCATTTTCTTGAATGGCAGCATCGCTTGAAGGTCACATGATAACATTCATGTCCAGTTACACAGGTCTCAAAAAAGTAACCCATCTTAGGGAAAATAGCATCGATGACCTGTAGGTAACAAAGGAGTCTCATGCATGCAGGATTCTGGACTGTGGAGAGCAGTTTAGTTACTTTTCAGTTTCGGTTTGAGAAAAAAAGAACAGTGGTTGTGTTTTGTGCAGCACAAGTTGTAAGGTAGTTTCATTGTGAGGCCCAATTTGTTTGGTGGCTGCAAACAGAACCACAATTCCATTTGAATCTTACACATGCGAGTATCTCCGTATCAAATTGAGGCATGATGTTTCGAGGGTATCTAGCCGTTCGTCGAGGGTGCGATACCCCCGAAACGTCACGCCTCAAATTGATACGGAGATCTGAATAGTGTCAAGTTAGTCATTTTTAATATCTGTGGACTTGATCCTTTCGATTTTCAGCCACTCAATCGTACAACTCCATGATGCTTTATCGGTAGGTACGTGTGCAAAAGAGAAAGAAGAAAAAAAGGCTCAACTGGTGGAACGAGAATGCAAGAAATTCGAGGGTTGAGATACGACAAAGCACGTCTGCCCCTTTGTTCAAACTGCATGAGGGCTGCGGAAACTCATGCTCATCCAGAATTTACGGGAGCACATCTGCTCCCACATGTTCTCAGCCCAAAACACACACACAGCTCCGAAAACATGGTTGCTGCTGTTTTGAAAAATCGGAATTCCCTGAGTTTTCCAGAAGGATTCGCAGTTTTTTCCAGGGCTTTTTTCCATGGTTTTATCCGATGACAAGACAAAAATGGGAGGGTGCAGACAAAAATTGCAAGACAAGAATGTTCTTCAGGTGTCATCGTTGGAAATTTAAAAAAAAATGTAAACTAAAAAATGTGTTATGAAATTCTGTTTTCCATTTTTTGGCTGGTTTTTCTGGAAATTTTCAGTTTTCCAGGGTTTTTTTCCAAAAATCCCTGAGTTTTCCAGGTTGTCCAGGGTGCGAAAAAAATTCCCTGAGTATTCCAAGTTTTCCAGGTTGGTAGCAATCATGGAAAAATGCTCCAGAAGTCTTTCGATGACCTTGTGTTGGATGGAACTGTTCTTCAGCAAGAACCTAACAACTTCAAGTGCCTTACCAAACAATTTGGATGTGTTCTTTCACGGAGTAATGTGCTCTTGCCTTTTCTTTGCGGGCAACATCAACAGCTAACTAGCAAGCATCTTGTCATCCTTGCGACGAAATTGACATGCGTTTTGTAACCAAATCCCATTGTTCGAAAGCCTTTTTGCAAACAAGAATACGAGGAGAAAATTCCAAGAAAAGACTTCGTTAATTACCCTAATAAAATGCTCCGCTCTCTCCAGAGAAGAAATAAACAACAGCTTAAAGTTGAATTAAAACCTAAGTGCATTGAGAAAATTACATTCACACCACCTTTTCCAAACACAGCACCTGTAATTTCGATAAATTTTCTGGAATCGATCAACAAAGCAGATACAATGTACATTGATAAATGGGAAAGTTTCAAAATGAAACACTACTGGAAAGCACTAATCGCAAGCAACATTTTTCATTAGATGAAATGAAAGTGATGTGTGCAAAAGTATAGAGAACACGTAAATTCCAAAACCTTGCGTATCAGCCAATGGACAAACGGCATTCCCGTGCGTTATTCATTGCATGGCACCTTGAAAGCTTGACAAATGGAAGCTTTATTCAGGAAACAGGAAGGGGGAATGCACTTGCAAATTGAAGTGTGGTAACCTCCGAGTTGTGTTCTAAGGATTGGAATGACCCTGGAATGGCACCAAGATGAATCGGGAACATGAACCGACTCGGTAAAAATGGATAGGAAATTGTATGACTCCCCTGGTGAGATTATCGAAGTTTGCATCATGGTGACAAAATTCTTCCTCATGTTGAAGACCTGATTTCTTATCTTAATTTCCTGGTTCAAATGAGGAGTGAAACTGCGAAATGGCCACATTCATGAATAAAAATCCCATCCGGAAAGTCCCAAATGGGCTGGTTCATCCGAAGCAGAAAGTAACGTCTGTCCATAAAAAAGGAAAGCTCTTCTCAATTATCGCATTTCCGTCACCAAATTTTCAAAAATAAAAAAAAAACTTAATGGATGCACTACACCCAATAACAACTGCGGAGAAAATATCAATTGAAGGCTCGTTTTGTGATCAAATTCTCTCCGAGCCTCACAAATGATCGGATTACGCTGATTACCACAATTATTTGTCAAAAAATCTGGGGTTACTAAAATGCCAGGAAGATCAGAAACAAATTTGCCAGCAAAATGTTCCGATGTCTAATGAAGTGAAGCCGCCTTTGAAGAAGATCGTTAGCGTTACCACAGACACTAAAGAATACAAGTGCATTGGGTGTCCAATGCCGCAGTGATATTTATGTAGTGACCCCGCCACCTATGAGTAAAATGAATTCCGACAAAGCGGACAACGAATATCGTGGCTCGTCTCAAACCATTTATACTGAAAAAGAGAGAACATAGATCAAGAATAAGACATATTAAAAGGCTCAATTTAATTTTTAATTTAACGTTAATTTGGATGGGCTAGGCCCTGGAACAAATCAGCAAGACAATCTATGGGGTGATCCAGTTGATCATCTGCCCCACGTGGTGGGCAGGGGCAAAAATTAATCTGCAGACTAAATTTAATTAACCCTCAACAGGATAACAGCGATAAATATGGATGCTTGACCTCATTGCCGCATCACCAGAGTGGGCCACAATGCATTTGTTGCTAACAAAGAGAATAGTCCTTTGTTACTGTGTTCGGGACTTCTCCTTAAATTTTATCCGAAATAAACAAATTTAATAAAATAAAATAATAAAAAATTCTCTGGTTTATCTGATATTTTCGCCCACAAAATCAGCACAACTGCTCAACGAAAGAAAATAAAAGTAATCTTTTCACTGTTCTGGTATAGAACTTCACAATTATTAATTCTCAGTTTTGTCAAATGAAAGTTACCAAACCAAGAGCTCTGCTTTGAATGGCATGTAAAACACTCATGAAGGCTGGTTTCACAATCTCGAGGGAGAATGCCAGGACAGGGCAAGGCCAAAAAGATGACTCTCGGCCAAGGATGGCATCCGAATAGGGCACCAAACTAAAAGCAAGTTATTTTTTTGCATGTGTATAATCACTTGGTTAGTGTGAATGACTATAATTATTGATCACCACATCGGCACTCAAATCCTGAACTTTAAGTGGGCAAAAGTTTGAACACAAGGCCAAACTTACCAGGCATGAAGAGTGAAATTTCTTCCGGCAAGTGTGACATGATAATTTTGGCAACTGCTGGCTTGTATTGTGCAAGACGTAGTAGCAAATGTAGCACTCTTCGATACCTTCAAATCGTTTATCCATGTTCTTCTGCCACATTATCAGACCATCCAGGATACTGCCATTCTGGATGGTATGAGAGTAGAAAAAATATAATTACGCGACCTCATTTTGACATGAACGTGTAGCATTTCTTGCTGGGTGAGTTCGGGATCACCCACGATGACCCGCAAACATAGTGCAGACTCTGCAAACTCTTTTTGCAATGGAGAGGAGAAAGGACTTGGTGAGCTGTGCTCCGCTTGCTCTCCTGGGTTTTGAATCATACGAAGCTACCGAGCGCACAAGATCTCTTTTGATGCTATCTACGCGTGATCCCACCACTTGGTATTCCAACTTCATTGCACTTTTCTGGCTAACTTGTAATTTGTTTTTGCTAAGGTCGAGCATTTCAAATTTGGTCAAATTTGAGAAAAAGGCCATGCGAAGATCAAACACCAACCTGAAACCAAATTTGGTCAACTTCCATCTGGAAAACCACAAAAAAAAACCCAAACATAATTATCATTGTTCCCATGTCAAGAGGAAAACCAGGCATTCCTGATGTGCCATGTTGCCCATCTTGCGTGCAAAATAACCTTCAATTTTTTGACGCATTTTTTGTTGGTTTTTAAATTTAAACGTTTGGTTTTTGTTTCCATGGAATTTTTTGTTCATTTGGGATGGCTTTTGTTTCTTTGAAATTTTTTGTTTTTTTGGGATGGCATGATAAAAAATAATGATTGTCTCCAATTGGGAATTTTGATTTGCCAGCTTCCCAAAATGTCCTGGCTGCTGGACAGGTTAATCAGTATTTGAATTCAAGCACTTCCATGAAAACGTTCATGTCATGCTGTGAGACCAAAAATTAAAAAAAAAAAAAAAAACAAGTACATATCACTGCAAAATAAAATTACATACCTACAACCAATCACTCGTGCAAAAATGCAAGAAAAGGCAACAAGTTACAGACAACAGAGGAGTTAAAAAACGTGATATGTTTGTCCCAGTTTTTCCCTTGTGACAAAATCACTGAAAACCGATTTTGTCACTACACATAACTGGTTTTGGTTATCTTCCCCATAGAAATTCAAGCAACTTCCAGAAAAAGATGCCTGCAATATTTCTTGGGTGAATAAAACATGGAATTCCTCATCCTGCGACTGGACTTTTTTCATCATACCTGCTGTAGTAAGCATGACGTAAGCTGGAAGGTCCACTTCCTCCATTCGGAGTTGTTGACACCAATTTTCTGGCCAGTTTCAGCTGCAGCAGGCATCAGTGGAAAGTTCTGAGGCAAAGTGATCAATAACTCTGTGTATTTATCTTCAACTTTGTAGACTGCCAACACCTCCCTGACCGATTCACGGACACGAATCTGCAAAAGTGTGTGGATCGGAAAGAAATGCTCTACAATTTTTTTTTGCCGGAATATAATAGATTTTGTCAACAATCATATTTTGTGTGAACTGAGAAACCTAGTTGACAAAATTATAACAAATAGGCCACTAACCACCCGTAAAATTGGAATTGGTGACGTTTCACCCCCGCAAACGTGGGGCTTATTAAGCACAAGATCGAAACAAGAGAGATCGCTGAGTGCTGATCAAGTCTTGGTCCAGCATCAGCGACCAGCGATCTGTCTGTTTCGATGTTGTGCTTGATAAGACCCACGTTTGCGGGAGCGAAACGTCACCAATTCCAATTTTTACGGATGGCTAGAGGCCTATTTGTTTGTGAACTAGGTTTCCTTTTATGTGGTGTCCGTGCATTGTGTGCATATTGAAGCTTTTGCTCTGCCAGCTGAATTCTACTTGGAATAGAAATCAAAGCTTTACAATGACTCAGGAAAGCTTTTTGAGCGCTTCCTGGTCACACCACACTGTTCTGTTCACCAGATCATGCTTAACAGTCACAAGCTCAAATCTAACTAAGCTTTGATTTACTCACAGTCATCAGGTGGCCAGCAATGCAATTGGATCCTGTCCTAACAAGACTAAGTGGCAAGCCTAACCAAATGCCAGCCTCATCGAATGGGCCCGGACGGGAATACTGATCCCGGCATGCAAGCGTCAGGAGGAGGCAAGGTAGAGGACACATTTCACATTGATGGTGGCTTGGTTTTGGTAAACTTTTTCAGTGGAAGATTCTCTTTCAAACCCTCATCTTTGTAAAAAAGGCCAATTTTGTTATCAGTGAGAATACCATTCGGTTCCCATTTGCGGTGTTTGTGAAGTTACCCCGATTTTTCACCAATAAACCGCTTACGATTTGCCAAAAACAAGGCATTTGACTCAGACTGCCCTATCTGGTTCATCCTGTACTCACAGTGAGTTTGTCCGATTGCTGATGAGCTGTCTGCTGAACTTTGTGCAGCTCCTGTGCGATGAGGAGAGGACTGATGTGCTTGGAGATGAACTTATCAACTTTTGTTGCCACCCGTCTCTCAACAAATCCCCACCAACTGCGAACTGCAGCAGGCAAGTTCTGCAATGTCACGGTTAACACAGATGAACAGGCGAAGAATAGCTCCTCTTCGGTCATGTCTGGAACAGAAAATGGAATGCAGTGTAAATTGCGTCAGTATGCCAAAAGGGCAAAAAAACTTTTTAGGGGCGATTTGCAAAAAAGCAATGACATTACTGGGGTTTTTACACTTTTGATAAATTACAGATTTAGTTTCATTTCTTTTGTCCAAAACTCATATTGCTAGCTTTCGTTTGCAAAAGGGCAAACCCCTTAATATTTTAGCCCTTCTATCACCAAAATATCATGTTCGCCCTTTTTGGCAAACTGATAGCGAAATGCAGTAATGGACATTATGAAGGTAGCCGAGTATTGGCTGGCCATAAAATGCCTGGCTTTCTTGTTCTTCACGGGACTTTGCTGTTCTTGGCCAAGGCAAGATGTCGTGTTACTTCCGATGCAAAGCACAAAACAACTGCGCCAAAAAGTTTAGTGTCGTCAGATTGAACTGGGCTGTCCCATGTCACACAAATGTCATGATGCTGTCAGTCATGCTGCATCACCGAGGCTGGAGAGATCTACACTGTTTGGGTTCAATGAAAAAAATCCTTCTCGATTGGAACAAAGGATTTTCTCCAATGAACCAATTGCCAATCGATCCCTTCCCTGATTTGATTTTTCAGCTGTAGTCGACAAAACTTGTCAAAAACATCTTGCATAACACCCATAAAAAAATTCCCCAAATGCTGGTCTCTCCAGCTTGAATTTTTATTTGATTCAAGCAAGATAAGAAGAATGGTTTTGATCTCTGAAGGACAGATTTTTAGCTGTCACCTTTGACTCATAGTAGATAAGAAATATTCGTGACAACTTGACTCACCACTTCAAAAATATGATACCAGCCTGAATACTTGTAAGCGGTCATTTCTCAATGCAAGAACCCACAATTGTGACCTGTGAAACTTGTGAACCAAGCAAAGGGTGATCAGAAATGAAAGGTACACCCCATAGTAATAGCTAAATTAACCTTTTGGGTCCAATGGTGAATCTTGTCTCAGAAGCTCATTGGTCATGTCCTGACTTCCAATTTGTTTTTGCATCTGCAGTAGCCATGGAAAATTCTCCGGAAGTATGTGGAAGACGGTCTGCATCAAAGTGTCCAGTTGGTTGGTCCTCCTAGGAAAAAAAAAAAAAAAAAACGGTGTTTGGTGAACGCATGTGCAAATAGTTTGTGCCACCCCGTACCATTCCATAAAACTTGCCATGACTCCTCATTTCCGAGATTCACCCCAAATTACCCAAAATGAACTATTTACGGAAGCTCTGGGGACTGGTTGCGCTGTAAATAAGGGTCTCATTTTTGGCATTGTTCTTCAGGAAAAACTCTGAAGAAAACAGTGGTCAAGTGTGTTCATGTGACCCAATTTGCTAACATGAACCCCAAAAATCCCTTTAGCAGGAATAGTCGAAATTTCAGCGGGGCTATTTTTCAGCTTGGGTTAATTTTGAGTGTTTGGGGTGAATTGCAGTTAAATAAAATTTTTTATCCAGAATTTTTGTCGCTGCAGAAGTCAATGGACAACAAATTAATGTGCTACAACCCAGTGAGCTGGGAAAAGCCTGGCAGAAATGGTGGAATTGCTTTGTGAGTAGACAGTGCATTTTCCAGACATCTGAAAACAATTTCACATGATCTATTGCCATGGACAGTTAGTGTTTTGCCCTCATCGGAAAAATTGCATCGCAACATGTGAATCAAAAAATGTACCAAATGCAAATTTACATTGAAAAAAGTGAAATTTGTACCAGATTTCCCTTGTGGTCGAAATCATCGGATTTGACCACTACACACACTGGCAAGAGAAAGAATGATGTCAAATCCCATATCGGCGCGGCCACCTTCAAAGAAAAAGGCAGCAAAATAAGCCGTTTTGGGATAAATTAGAGTGCGTTCAACCCTTCAAGCTCGAACAACGAGCTGGGTTCGTTTTTCAGAAATATCCCCACAGTCGAAGCAAGAACCAGACTCGGGACCGACTTTTGTTCACCATTGCCGAACCATGAGTGACGCTCGTTTCCGGACTTGGCTGATTCAACGCAATTTTCTGATAAATTACAGCAATCGCAGTTGTTTTTGAATATACAGGGTGTCCAAAAAGTCACGCACCAATGGGCTGTGGGTTTATATTTCAATTAAACTGTTCAAAGTGCGAGCCGTCTCGTTCTTGAGATTCGTAGAGTCGCTGCTATGGTCAGCAAACAACATGACCATCTCGACTCTCTGTTCCAACGAAAACGCAGGCAATATCTATCAAGACCAGGTGAAGCGCAAAACACGAACAAGAAGCACGCTCGCCAAAAAGCTGACTGACTCTTGTGCACAAAACGCGCTATTCACCCGCCAAAACGAAGAAAAGGGAGGGGAGGAACGACAGCAAGCCTCGCGTAATTAGGACGACTCCACGATTATCAGACAGGAGGTCAACGCAACTTTTCACAATCATTGCGTTTTGCCTCAAGCCACTGTCCATTGGTGCGTGACTTTTTGGACACCCTGTATGATTCCCGCAGACGACGAATCAGGGTGCATTTTCGTTTTTATTTCGTTACGATCGAATCACATTTTGAAATTTGCATCGCTGGAAAAGTTTCGTAAAAATTCTGAATGCGCCTCGAATTTCGGTCCGCGTGTTGGGCAACCATTTCACGAAAACGTGGCTTTCGAGGTCGGTTGAAAATCGAATGTTCGGGAAGCGGGCAGGCACACGTTTCGTCACATTCAGTTGAGTGGTTTTCAAATGGCGTTCAATTGAAATTTGACGTTTTTAGGCTTTCCTCCACTTGTTGTGTTTAGAAGCGCTTCATGGGAGCAAAGGCTATTTTTTGCGCGTTGTAAGTGTTTAGAATGTTTTCCTGGATTTTTCCATTTTGGGAAATTTTGTTTTTTTTTTTCATTCCGGCAGGAGTGAATGTTGCATATTCCAAAAATTACACCGAAATTGATGAAAAAATTGAACCCGAAATTCCAGGCTTGAAGGGGAAAACGACTGTGAGACAAAGGAGATGCATAACCACAAGACAGAACGAAGAAAAATGGAAAAGGGTGTGCCCAGGTCATTTCCTTCAAACATGCACTTGTGAAGTCTCACCGAAGTATTTTGCACCTGTATGAAGA
>JASGXE010010118.1:0-15046 GCA_030068105.1 Sinentomon sp. SZTP_YWyxl
GTCTTCAAACTGAATCCTCTGAACGTAAACGGCTTTTTCCTGCAATATGTATTTTTGGATTTGATTGAGTTTTCACCCGCAGTTGTAGAATATCTAGTTGTCTGGAACGGCTCCGTCTCTCGGTGTTTTGAAAACAAACGAAATGGCGGCAAAAAAGAGGGATAGGAGTGATTTCTCTGGTGGAAGACCGTTTCGGTGAGCAGCGGCATCCAGCAGACAACAAAGAGCTGATTGTTGGATTCAAAGGCACGGCATTCTTTTTTTCACGCTCTTTCGCCTCGTCTCTCCTTTTTTTTGCTGCTTGGTTAGAAAATACCTTTTTGGCCGCGACCAGACAACCATGTTTACGTACCACAGTCAGGCATTGATATTTGACTTTATGGACGCTTCTTGTTGCGTTCGATAATGAAAAATGCAGTTTCTCACGAGAATCGATGCGGAAATTTTATGTCGCGTCAGAAATTGGTCAGAATACGAATATCAGCTTGTTTGCATAGAGTCAATTTGAGTCATAATAATTTATAGTGGATCCAATTGGTGATCAAGTGTTATTTTTCCAAAATATCCAAAAATAACTCCAAAAATATCCTGAAGGTTTGCATTTCAGTAATTCGGCTGTTCGAGCTGCTGGCCACCCGCTGTGTGGTTACACATTTTGCTCTTCATTTGCACAAGAAAGGGAAAGCCTCTTGTGTTGTTTGCGCTTTCAAGATAGATGGGACACCATCTCCCCCTTTACCCCTTGAGAAAGGCCACGCGTCACAGACTTTTACCATGATCACGAAGGTTCATTCTCCCTCACTGTAGCCTCACCGCTTTCTTTCGACCAGACTTGACAACGAAGTTGGATTAAGTTGGTTTTCTTCCTTTTCCTCCCCTACCCCCACTATAGGCAACCTTCGAGGGTTGGATAGAAGTGATGGCTGATGCCGTTGATGTTCGTGGAGTTGGACTTCAGCCTGGGAGGGAGGCAAACCTGTTCGCCTACTTCTATTTCGTCGTCTTCATCGTTTGTGGATCGTTTTTCACTCTGAATCTGTTCATCGGGGTCATCATTGACAATTTCAACATGCTCAAGAAAAGGGTCAGTTTGTTGCATATCAACGTCAATCTTTGTGAAGATAGCACATTTGTGTTTTTTATCAGTCCACTGTACAGGCAAAGAAAAATTAACTGTCTACTGCATGTAATCAAATGGAGCAACAGTGCAGTTTTAGAAAAACTCAACTATGCAGAAATTAAAGTTTTTCCATTTTTAACCTTTGTTGCAATGGGACACTTTTTTCTGCTCGGATAAAGGGGGCTACAGTCAAATGGTGATATCAGCGTTCCTGACAGTTATTTTTTCTGTCAATTTTCGACATATTAGTACAGTCACAGAAACTATAATGACTCCCTTGATAGGGCCTACAAGTACAACCCATTCATTGGATCATGGGAGTTACTGTTGTTTCTGTGGCTCGATATCCACCTGAGAGAATGCCTGCAGCCATGTTCAGGTACGGCACATCCATGATATCAGACATGTACAGTCACATAATCAATAATGAGTCCCTTAATACCAAAACAAGTACCTATATTGGATCATGGGAGTTATACTGTTGTTTCTGTGGCTCGATATCCACCTGAGAGAATGCCTGCAGCCATGTCCAGGTACGGCACATTCATGATACCAGACATGTACAGTCACAGGAACAATACTGACTCCCATGATCCAATGTAGGTGCTTGTTTTAAGGGAGTCATCATTGTTTCTGTGAGTGTATGAATTCCGCCGCCGCATTACAACTTTTTGATGTGATTGAAGGGCATGTTGTTTTTTTGACCTTGCTTGTAACACAGAAGGCCAAACAACATAAAAATTCCAGAAGGGGATGAGCCATGTGCATATTTCGATGTTGTCCGTGCGTGCGGAATCGCGCAAGATCTTCCTGAATTGCTCCTCTAATAAAGCACATTCAGCGGCCCGTCAACACAACACTCATCTGAAAAGACCACTTTGTAACCTGCCATCCCAATCAGTCCACCAAGCTCACGCATTTTTAAAATGAGTGTGGGCATACCTATACTATGCCCATAGGATGCCCTCGTATACACACTCAGACACGATGAAATTGTAGTTTGGAGTACCGCAAATTTCTTGTTAAAAATGGAACAATGAATGGCTGATTATTTTTTGTAACGAATTACCAACTGGAGTGGTTGAATTTTTTTATAATTTTCGCAATTCTGACTGCGAGCTCTGGGTTCACAAAGAGTGGGTATGTTCCCGCAGGTATATAGTGGCAGCTCCCAACACCTGGTTTTGGTGATAATTGATTGCCACGGTTATGATCCAGCTCATTCAACCGCATGAGTTTACTGATGAATGCCAGAATCCTTTCACCAAATAAATCATTTTGCAAAAGGCTATTTGAATAAATAAATAAAAAAATAAACGCCATGAATGTTTACATATTTTATTTTCAGTACGAAGGCGGAGTGCTGGAAATGTTTCTGACCGAGAGTCAAAGGAACTACTACACTGCTATGAAAAAATTGGGAAGAAAGAAGCCAAGAAAAGTGATCAGGAGACCACAAAACAAGTACCACGCCGTATTCTACGACCTATCAAACTCCAGGAAGTAAGAAATAGCTATAGAATTGATTCGCAATGTTGAAATCAACTCCAACAAACAAATGAACGAATAAAAACTCTGTTCGGTTTTGGAAGAAAAAAATAATTTTAAAAAGAGAAAAAAGATAAAACAAAATTAAGGCTAATTTGACATCAGTCCCACGCATTTTAAAAACAATCAATGAATATCATATGAAAATAACTCATTGTTGAAAAAAGACTGTGCATTCGTACAAGATATTGCAAAATATACCGGAAAAAGCAAAAATTTCAAACGTCAAAAAAGCAGTTGGCATTTCGAGAATTGGCGCCAAAGCTGCCAGAAAAGCTCATTTCTTTTTTACTTAATTTCGCTTAAAGGAAGCACAAGCCGGAGTCCAAGGCTCAGGCACAACTGAAACGTAACTGCCAACAAGTGAGCTTCATTACGTGGATAAAGTGGGAGAACTCGACGAATTGAGCACATGATTTTGGCAACTGTTGGTGGATATCCACCGTTAAGAAACGAACCATCTGGTGGGATGGATCCCGAAAATCACATTATTCAGCTAGACTATGCAATTCTTAGCACCGCATGGCAACATCTCGAATCTAAAAACCACTGGAGGAAACAATTGCAACAGTGTTCACAACGCATTCGTGAATGTCGTGCATATTGTACACTGTTAAGGGCAAAATGTTTTTGCAGATTTTTGGCCAAAAGCTGCATCAGAACGGACAGAAACTTTTTGGAAAAGATTTTTGATCGTCTGTCCGAAACAGATTGTCACTTGCAACAATTGGCAATGGTCAATGCTCCAATGTTTTCCTTTGCACATTAATCCAAGTGACAATCTGTTTTGGACAGACGATCTAAAAAAAAAAGTCGGATGCAAAAAATAGCCCATTCTGACGCGACTGAAGATTTGTGCTGGAAATGGGATAAAAAAAACCAGCCCGACTGCTAGTTTAAAAAGACCCTCCTTACAACCCTTTACCAGTACTACCCAGATACGGTAGTACTGGTAAATCTTCCGAGGGAACCTTTTGTCACATCCTTTTATCTGGCTTCTGAAATAAAAGCTGGTGGCCTGTGCCACAAGCTTAAAATAAAAACAAAAATCAAATAGAAAATGAAAAACAAAGGTAAAAAGTAATTTCTGATGATTTGAAAAACTGGCTTTGTGCGCTTGCATAGGTACATATGATAAGTGCGCCGCGATGGAGACAGGGGGAAACCCAGTGCGAGGCCTGGGTTTCCAAAAACCCATCCTTCGCCCATAAGAGACTGCATGCCAAATAAAGAGGGGATATGGAAGGAGATCTAATTAGGAAAATCTTGAATACATCCATTCACATCAAAACAATCATTCTGTTCAAACTTTGCATTATGTCTGGCAAAGATTTACTTGACATTGAAGTTTGTGGAAAAATGAGAAATTGTGGAGAATGAGGTTGATTCCGCGAAGAAAGAGGAAAACTGGTCAAACGACAACGCGACAATGCGACAAACGACAAAGCGACAATGCGACAAACGACAAAGCGACAAATGTCCGACAAACCGCTAATTTCTCTCTTTTGTTGTCTCTTTTGTTGTTCTCATTTTTTCCGATGATAAAATAACCTCGAAATTATTCCAAAATGCCTTCCTCCGCTTCAGAAGAAAAAAACATAAAATTGCTGTCAGGCTTAAATTGTGTTCAATAGGTGACTAGAGCTATCTGATCATGCATCCAAGAAAAAACCTATGAGTTATCTGATCATGCATCCAAGAAAAAACCTATGAGCTATCTGATCATGCATCCAAGAAAAAACCCATGAGCTATCTGATCATGCATTCAAGAAAAACCTATGAGTTATCTGATCATGCATCCAAGAAAAAACCTATGAGTTATCTGATCATGCATCCAAGAAAAAACCTATGAGCTATCTGATCATGCATCCAAGAAAAAACCCATGAGCTATCTGATCATGCATTCAAGAAAAAACCTATGAGCTATCTGATCATGCATCCAAGAAAAAACCCATGAGCTATCTGATCATGCATTCAAGAAAAAACCTATGAGCTATCTGATCATGCATCCAAGAAAAAACCCATGAGCTATCTGATCATGCATTCAAGAAAAAACCTGTGTCCATAATTACGACTTAAACACAATTGCTATAGGAAGGTATCCTTTCATTGGAGAAGAAAAGCAACCGCTCATTAGTGCATGCACTCCAGGTATGGTTTCATCTTGCAAAATTAAACAACACAACAATGAAACTATTGAACAGAATACAGTATCCGCTAAAATTCGTCGAACATCTGAGAAATTTCAAAGGCCTGTCGAGGGGGGCATATAATTTCAACAGGGCTTGATGCAGTTTAACGCCTTACACGAATGTCATGATATTGCAAACTCGCATGACTTGGTAACGAACTCCTTTCTTCGAAAAGTCATGGCGTGGGGTGAAGATACTTATTGTTGTCAGACCATATTATTGATGTCGGTTGCTTGTCGTTTTGCTTCAGCAGCAACTTAACACACTCCCTCTAATTTCATCTTTCAAACAAATTATAACAAAATATAAATTTCCATTTTCAGGTTTGAAATTGCCATCTTTGTCCTGATATTTCTCAACATGATCTCAATGGGCATCGAACACTATGGTCAATCAGAAACGGTCTCAGATATTCTCAACATTTTCAACATTTTGTTTTCAACCATATTCGGCATTGGTAATTTTTATTTTGCCAACAAACTCTTCTCTCTTGCACTTTTTCATATCTATTTAATTTTCTTACTGGGATATTTAAACCGAGCACTTTTGCTAGTTGTTTTGGCATTTCTACTTAATTGGCTTATCCCTCATGCTTTATTTTTCGAATGTCCCCCGGTGATTTATGTCCCCCGGTGATATTTAAATAAATTATGGAGAAAGATTATCGTCTTGGACGCCATTTTTGACAGATCAGCGTATTTTTATTCTCTTCCAACCCCGTGACAATGAGCATCAAATTCGCATTATTCTCTGGGTAGGTTTTTTTCTCAAAGTGATCGCGATTACTCCAAAATGACA
This sequence comes from Sinentomon sp. SZTP_YWyxl, assembly GCA_030068105.1. NCBI lineage: Eukaryota > Metazoa > Arthropoda > Protura > Sinentomata > Sinentomidae > Sinentomon > Sinentomon sp. SZTP_YWyxl. The sequence continues at coordinate 5,659 of JASGXE010010118.1, forward strand.
GCATGATCACTCGATCAGATTTTTTCTAAAACGGTCAGCGTTAATTCCAAAAACAACCCCATGCATTGGGTTGTCCATACCTTTGCTTCTACTGGACAACTAAATAAAAAATCCGCATTTTTATTTTAACTATAAATGATTCACTGGGGTCTTTCTCTTCTTTGGGACGTTCATGGAGCTGTGCAGTGATAAAATTGATCAAATGCTCTGTTTTTTCTCCAGGCTAGAAAAATGTGTTGTTGGATATCACTTCGGAATACCATGCATCCAAAGGGTTTATTAATATTTTTATTAGTTTAATTTCAATTTTCGTACCCACTCTTCCGTTTAAAAAAAGCTCTGTTCACCGTTAATCCGGACAAAGGTTAAACTGCAGACGCCACCTGGTGTTTTGAAAGTTTTCCTGCTGCGTATGAGTGCTTGGGCAACATTGCAAGGAAGTGAATCGATCATCTCGCACAAATCCCGCAAATCCCTTTACGATGTAAAAAAAACTGGTAAAGTCTTCCTGTTAAAAGCCAGCTTGGTAAATTCCCCAATTAAAATCAGAAGCCACAGAATTAAAATCAGAAGCCACAGAACAGCTACCTAGCGCGGGCAGAAAGCGTCGATTAACCACCCCGCCCTCCTCTGATCGTTTTCCGATCATCGTTTTCCAGAATGCATCATCAAGATAATCGGTCTCCGTCTTTTCTACTTCACAATTCCGTGGAACTTGTTCGATTTTACTCTGGTTTTTGCGTCCATATTCGGCGTCATCATGGAGGATATCATGAAAGCGTTTCCAGTCTCTCCAACTCTGTTGAGGGTCGTTCGGATATTCAGAATTGGAAGGATCCTAAGACTTATCAGGGTAAGACTAAGACTAGAAGTCCCATTCTTTTTAAGAAACCATGAAAGCGCTGAAAAGTTTCTGGAACATTCTTTGCCGGGACAGTTTTGGTGCGAACTGAACCAGAGGTGACCTGCAATATATTTGCCTGATCAAGATTACTGTCACCTGTGAAGGGTGTCAGTTAAGTTGGCTTTTAAGTAGCCAATTTGGGAGTCCACACTGAGAACCACGAGCGAATAGCAGCACGTTCCGGCGGGTCAACCTAGGAAAGTAAAAGGTCCTTTTCCCCATCTAGTTTTCACCCTGCTTCTCTGCTGGCTAAACACGTCGGTAGATCCACTCCGATATTGCATTTGACACAGGTAACTGACCGCATTCTCGAATGGACTAGTGAATTTGAAGCAATTAGTAACAATTTTGAAGCAATTTCTGCAATGAAAAGTCGTCAAATGAAATCGTCAAAAACATCAAATGAAATCGTCTGCAACAGGAGATGTAAACACACGTGCCGAGAAAATTACCTTTGACGTTTCCGAAAAATAGCTAATTGGAAGCAACTCCATAACTCCGCAGAAATGGAAGATAGTCCCTAATTCGAATTCACACGTAGTCTTTTATGTATAGTGTTTCACCTACTGTTTGCTGCATCGACCGTTTGTGATGCAACAGCGGGATTTTATTTGTTCCTCCGTGGTAATTTTCAGATGAAATCTCGCCGGTTTCTCGTCATTGTACCAAGGCATAACAATACAGGGACTACCTTTTTAACGCACTCCTATAAAGGTCCACATATATTCGAGTCAGGAAACAGACCACATAATTAAATGTTTTTAGTTTTTGGTAGAGTCTGGTGTATTTGCTTTTATTCTAGGCACAGGAACAACAAGCAAATTGGAAAACAACGTCCATGTTGAAACTTGAAATTATTTTTCTTAAAACTGTACATCGATTCTCATTTTGACCCATTTCCTTTTCATCAATTTCCTCACGTCCATGTCGAAACTTGAAATTATTTTTCTTAAAACTGTACATCGATTCTCATTTTGACCCATTTCCTTTTCATCAATTTCCTCACGTCCATGTCGAAACTTGAAATTATTTTTCTTAAAACTGTACATCGATTCTCATTTTGACCCATTTCCTTTTCATCAATTTCCTCACGTCCATGTCGAAACTTGTCATTATTTTTCTTAAAACTGTACATCGATTCTCATTTTGACCCATTTCCTTTTCATCAATTTCCTCACGTCCATGTCGAAACTTGAAATTATTTTTCTTAAAACTGTACATCGATTCTCATTTTGACCCATTTCCTTTTCATCAATTTCCTTACGTCCATGTCGAAACTTGAAATTATTTTTCTTAAAACTGTACATCGATTCTCATTTTGACCCATTTCCTTTTCATCAAATTCCTCACGTCCATGTCGAAACTTGAAATTATTTTTCTTAAAACTGTACATCGATTCTCATTTTGACCCATTTCCTTTTCATCAATTTCCTTACGTCCATGTCGAAACTTGAAATTATTTTTCTTAAAACTGTACATCGATTCTCATTTTGACCCATTTCCTTTTCATCAATTTCCTCACGTCCATGTCGAAACTTGAAATTATTTTTCTTAAAACTGTACATCGATTCTCATTTTGACCCATTTCCTTTTCATCAATTTCCTTACGTCCATGTCGAAACTTGAAATTATTTTTCTTAAAACTGTACATCGATTCTCATTTTGACCCATTTCCTTTTCATCAAATTCCTCACGTCCATGTCGAAACTTGAAATTATTTTTCTTAAAACTGTACATCGATTCTCATTTTGACCCATTTCCTTTTCATCAATTTCCTCACGTCCATGTCGAAACTTGAAATTATTTTTCTTAAAACTGTACATCGATTCTCATTTTGACCCATTTCCTTTTCATCAATTTCCTTACGTCCATGTCGAAACTTGAAATTATTTTTCTTAAAACTGTACATCGATTCTCATTTTGACCCATTTCCTTTTCATCAAATTCCTCACGTCCATGTCGAAACTTGAAATTATTTTTCTTAAAACTGTACATCGATTCTCATTTTGACCCATTTCCTTTTCATCAATTTCCTTACGTCCATGTCGAAACTTGAAATTATTTTTCTTAAAACTGTACATCGATTCTCATTTTGACCCATTTCCTTTTCATCAAATTCCTCACGTCCATGTCGAAACTTGAAATTATTTTTCTTAAAACTGTACATCGATTCTCATTTTGACCCATTTCCTTTTCATCAATTTCCTTACGTCCATGTCGAAACTTGAAATTATTTTTCTTAAAACTGTACATCGATTCTCATTTTGACCCATTTCCTTTTCATCAATTTTCCTCACGTCCATGTCGAAACTTGAAATTATTTTTCTTAAAACTGTACATCGATTCTCATTTTGACCCATTTCCTTTTCATCAATTTCCTTACGTCCATGTCGAAACTTGAAATTATTTTTCTTAAAACTGTACATCGATTCTCATTTTGACCCATTTCCTTTTCATCAATTTCCTCACGTCCATGTCGAAACTTGAAATTATTTTTCTCCTAACTGTGCATCGATTCTTAATTGACCTATTTCCTTTTTCGTATGTTTAAATCAACCACACAGGCTGCCAAAGGAATAAGGAAGCTTCTCTTCGCTCTATTCGTCTCTCTTCCCGCCTTGTTCAACATTGGTGCTCTTCTTGCCTTGATCACATTCATCTATGCCTATTCTTAATTGACCTATTTCCTTTTTTTCGTATGTTTCAATCAACCACACAGGCTGCCAAAGGAATAAGGAAGCTTCTCTTCGCTCTATTCGTCTCTCTTCCCGCCTTGTTCAACATTGGTGCTCTTCTTGCCTTGATCACATTCATCTATGCCCATTCTTAATTGACCTATTTCCTTTTTTCGTATGTTTCAATCAACCACACAGGCTGCCAAAGGAATAAGGAAGCTTCTCTTCGCTCTCTTCGTTTCTCTTCCCGCCTTGTTCAACATTGGTGCTCTTCTTGCCTTGATCACATTCATCTATGCCTATTCTTAATTGACCTATTTCCTTTTTTCGTATGTTTCAATCAACCACACAGGCTGCCAAAGGAAAAGGAAGCTTCTCTTCGCTCTCTTCGTTTCTCTTCCCGCCTTGTTCAACATTGGTGCTCTTCTTGCCTTGATCACATTCATCTATGCCTATTCTTAATTGACATAATTCCTTTTTTTCGTATGTTTCAATCAACCACACAGGCTGCCAAAGGAATAAGGAAGCTTCTCTTCGCTCTCTTCGTTTCTCTTCCCGCCTTGTTCAACATTGGTGCTCTTCTTGCCTTGATCACATTCATCTATGCCTATTCTTAATTGACCTATTTCCTTTTTTTCGTATGTTTCAATCAACCACACAGGCTGCCAAAGGAATAAGGAAGCTTCTCTTCGCTCTCTTCGTCTCTCTTCCCGCCTTGTTCAACATTGGTGCTCTTCTTGCCTTGATCACATTCATCTATGCCATCATCGGAATGGCCCTCTTTGGTCACGTGATGCAAACCGGTGCTCTCGACGATATGGTCAACTTTGAAACGTTTGGGCGGAGCATGATGCTGCTGTTCAGGTTTGTACTCATTTCCAAGCAAAAAACAGTAGAGGCTGCAGCGCTCGAACGCTATTGCGGCGCTTGAGTCTTTTCATATGATAAAAAAACCTATCGCCTTTAAACCGAGCGGTATGGCACTATGGGCATGTATCATTCATCACTGTCCAGGACATGGGGCAGTTTCGGTCAGTTCCATTGATATATATTTTCTGAGCCGGGGAGTCAGAAATTTTTACGTTGGAGAAAAGGTCCCTTTGAGAATAAAAGCACACACACAGTTAGACATCCACAACAACAGCACAACCCAAGCTACGAATGACCAGGGTCTTCTGTGTCCTGTACCAACGGTGAGTCATTTCAAAGTGAGCGCCGGAACACATTGTACCATCCAAACCTTTTGGTATCATTTGAAAACATGATCTTCATAGAAAAACTTCATTCCAAACTGCTATTTGAGTCAATTTTTCAACTGTAACATTATTAAAAACGCCTGAATTCCCATAAAAACGAAAACCTGTCATCAATAAATGTTTCAGTTTACGCAGAACCCGCAGCGATCAAGTAATGCGTCCAAATTCGCAAACGCTCTTCTTTTTCAGGCTGACAACGTCTGCCGGTTGGAACGATATCCTCGAAGCACTGTCAGTTGCCGAACCGGATTGCGACATGAAATACAAAGATCTTCCAAACGGGAACTGCGGCCACCCAACCATAGCAATCATATTCCTCTCTTCATTCCTTGTTCTCAACTATATGATTGTCATCAACATGTACATTGCTGTCATTCTTGAGAACTTCAGCGAAGCCCACCAGGAGGAGGAAGTGGGCATTGTTGAAGAGGATTTGGAAATGTTTTACATTCGATGGTCCAAGTTGGTGCACCCTGCTCTTTTCTCTTCTTTATTTCTTCTTTGGATTAAACGTTATCATCAACAGCAACCTGTGGATACTCGAACTTCAGGGATATTTTCTGGGTCTTACGGCGGCAAGATCCAGTTGACAGGTAACTATCCCTCCGAGGTAAGAAATGTTAAAATACCATCCGCTATACCTCCTATACCTCTGAGGTAAAGTAGATAGCACTTTAACATTGCTTACCCCGGAGGTAAAGTTACCTGTAAACTGGGTCTCGCCGCCGTTATACGCGAGCAAATGTAGCAGTAGGTTTCCGACAAGCACTTGTCCGCCACTAAGCCATACACTTGGCCGCCACGAAGCCATACACTGACAACAATAAATAGGCATGACGTGATAGAGGGTAGATCGGGTTTGGTTAGCTTTAATTAAGAAGAAAGGTTCGGCAAGCCGTAAATGATGTCCTGGGAGTTGGTTACACAAAATGTCGCTGCTGTCTGTGACGTTTAACGCACCGCAAACGTTACCAAGTGTGCCGGTATTGCATCCAGCCTCTGGCGGAGGGGAGCATGTGGGCACGCCGTCGGTACGAGATCTGGGTCAGAGTCCAAGCAGGGTTACATTGCGCAAGAGCCCATTGGTGGAAATGAATGTGCGGGACAAAGTCCGATAGTCGAGCGATAACTTCTGAAATTATTCGTATTGTAGGATTCACTTTGGGTGCAAAATTGTGGTTCTCTTCCAAAGTCAGCATGAACACCTTAATTTCCTCGCAGGAGGTGGGGTGATCGCCTCTCTGCCCCCTCTGCTGGATCAGCGATGCTGTGTGCCACTGTTTGAAGGCTGTTCCTCGACAGCAGCAAAAGATTCTGATTTGTGTTGAGCAATTTCTAGGGTAGAAGTGATCCAAAGGAGAGCTGCTCGCATGATAACGGGATCTTTTGAACGCGGCGTAAGTGTTTCTGGTCTATTGAAAGAACTCGATTTAACCCCTTTGTCACAGCGACGCCGAGATCGCAGAATTAAGCTATACTCGCAGTGACATTGTTACACATTCCTTCAATTTCCCTTTGCCAGCGAACTATTCCATAAAACAAGGTCAGCGAAGAACTGATAACGGGCTTGCACTCACTGCTCCGGTTTGTAGAACTAATCGATTTTTTAACTCCTTCTTCCCCCGCACCATAAGAGATTGGAATTCCCTCACCTCTGTCTCCACCACAATTCTAAGGCCGGAGAGATCTCTGTTGCTTGTTTCAAAACCACCGGAGATAGTTGAGGATATTATCGATCCCTTCCCCCCGAAAACGTGGATATCCGCAACTTTCACCGGCGGTTTTAAAAAAAGCATCGGAGATCTCTCCGGCCTGAGGGCTAAAGCATCCTTGGGTGTCGCACCTCGCATCAATACTTGAGACAATTTCTTTTGTTAAGTCTCTTTTTTTTTGTCTTTGACCTTGTTTTTAAAATTTATGGCAATCGTTGACTCGAATCTTGTTCTCGGTTCTGCCACCATTGCCTTTGTGGTCAGTTTTGGTTAAACAAAAAAAATAATAAAATTTATTTTGAATGTTAATTTCTCCCTTGGCCTTGTAAAGGGTGTGTCTCTAAATACGAACCTGTGCGAATTTAGTTCCGATCTAGAAGTAGCGAATCCACCAGATGATTTCGTGTCCATTTTTAACAGCTCATCTGGATTGTTGTTTTCTTCATCGGCAATCATATCTTATAGTACTCTGTTAAAAAAAAGCAAAAACACTTCGGAAAATGATTGCTTTCAAAACAAAATTCGTGCAATTTAAAATGAAAGGCGCGTTTAAAACACGCCCTTTCATTGTGAGAGTTTTCAATCACAGATCTGCAACAAAAGGATGGGTGGTAATCACGTAATGATGTACATGAAAGCTTTTCACTGTTTAAATCTGCACAGGGGGTGCTTATCACATAATATAACTGCTTGGCTAATTATTTGGAAAGATGTTGAGTAGTTCTCCCGTGCATTTTGTGCAATATTTCGTATTCCTATCAAATTTTCGTGCAAGTATGAAACCTTTTATCACTCCAATACCTTGTCAGCTGAATTGATTTAACTGACTTGATAGAGCTTTTCATTTTGATTTTGGCTGCCGATCGCACAGTATAAATCGGGATTTCAAGTTATGACAAACACTGCAACAACCTGGCATTCTAAAACTGGGATTGAAATATCCCAGTTTTAGAAAAATCTAGCATAATTATTTCTTATCTATACCAGACCTGAGCATAACTCAGCCAATTCTTGTGATCCAATCTGAAACCGCTTATGTGCATATTTTCTCAGGTACGACCCCCATGCTACCCAGTTCATCAGATTTGGCCAGCTTTCTGATTTCGTGGCCAGCCTCGATCCACCCCTCGGAATCAACAAGCCAAACATGCTCGCATTGGTCAGCTTCGATCTACCGATCTCGAAGGGGGACAGAATTCACTGCCTCGATATTCTTCACGCTCTTGTCAGGCACGTGCTCGGACATGTTGATCAAACAGAAGAACTTCAAAAGGTGAGGTTTTTTCAGATAAATTTCCAACGCCACATGTAAACTGTTGTTTGGCAAAATGATGTCTTTGAATTGCCAATCATACAACATTTATGAAAGCCTTGGGACTGACACAGCATTGATGTTGAAAATTCTATTAGCCAAATTTATAAAGAAGAGATCTGTTAAATGGTAAAAATCATAAAAGGTCCACGCCTTTGATAATTGGTTCTGGGACTGCAATCTCGTCACAGTTTGGTTTTGCAAGAAGAGATCTGTTAAATGGTAAAAATTATAAAGGGTCCACGCCTTTGATAATTGGTTCTGGGACTGCAATTTCGTCACAGTTTGGTTTTGCAAACACTTGGCAGCAGCCGTATCTCGCTAGACAAGTTTTGAAAAAAGCGTCTCTGTCCAGTCCGGCTTCAAGAAATTCATGGGACACATGTTACATCACCCATTAATATTCAACGGAAGAGTGTCTTTTCCAAAAAAATAACGGGCAACTTCTCGAAGATTTCCAGGGGGCAGGACGGACGTAGGCCTACTTTGCACCGACGTGTTGAAGGCAACAATCTCGGTGTGTAAATATGTCGTTTTTTCAGTCCCACAAGACAAACGATTACATAACCTGGTGCAAAAGGCGAGAAATATGCTGGGCATAGTTAAACGCGGTTGTGGACAAAAAGTTAATTCCTAAAAACATCGTTAAATACGGTTGTGGACAAAAAGTTCATTCCTGAAAACATCGTTAAATACGGTTGTGGACAAAAAGTTAATTCCTAAAAACATCGTTAAATACGGTTGTTAGCAATCTGCACGGCAAGCCAACGTGCTTGCTGATGATGCGTTTTGCGAGTGTTGGAGCAGAAATCGGCACCAAATAATTCGAAAAGTCAAATTTTTAAGAAAAAGTTTTCTCCCGAGTTCCAAACATGCAGTAAAATACAAGAATATTTTTCGTTTTCAATAATTCAGTTTTATATTTCACAGGAATGAAACAAATCTTGACCCACTATACATAAATAAATATTATAAATATTATTATAAATATTATAATATAAATATAATATTTTATAAATATAAAAATATTATAGGGCCCACCACATCCCGCTAAATGACACACCACATCATATCTCTGTAAAGGACATCCCACACATAAAAAAATACCTTCATTTTTGTTAAAAGGCACACAACGCCATGTCGAATGCTAAGGCTACTGATGGCACATGCCCGCGAATGTTCCTTTAAAAATAATTTGGCGCATATTCTCACTATCTTCTTCATTTTTTGCTAAAGATGCAAGAACAGATGGACGAAAAATTCAAGAAACAGTTTCCAACACGAAAGCAACTGGACCTGGTTTCATCCACAGGACACTGGAAAAGAATGGACACCGCTGCAAAAGTCATTCAAAAGGCGTACAGGACGTGGTTGAAGTAAGTCCAACACAGTCACAATGACTAGTCATTTTTTTATCAATCTTTGACTTTGTTCTTTTTATCCTGCAGAGCTTTTTCAGCATGAGAAGTTAGACCATTGTAAAATTAAACGCAGCACAACATAAGCAGATCTAATACGAAAACACATCA
>JASGXE010010119.1:0-15612 GCA_030068105.1 Sinentomon sp. SZTP_YWyxl
ACCGTGCTGATGACGAGAGCCGCATCGTTACCACGAATAGCGAATCTACAAACAGGCTCAAAAATCACGACTCACAGAACACTGCAAACGGCCGTACGAGCACTGAGCAAACTGACAGTCAAATTGCAAGATGCAAAGACATCATCCAAATTGAACCCAGTCAGAGATCGTCAATAGGGGCCTCAAAGCACGTACAGGACCTTATTCAAAAACCTGATCCTGAAAGTGGGAGCCGCACCCAACAACCATCATCTGAGACCAGTCAAACCCAAACTCCAAGTGGTTCTGTGAATAACAGGGTTAGTTCTCTTCTCTCATTGGCTTTTTTTGCATAGTGATAGTGTTGGAGGATGGTCTGATGTAAAGGGATTTTTGTTTCCTGCCCAGTACCAACTGCGGAAGGAGTGACCATGATTTCAAGCTTTGACTAGGAGGATTTGTCTTTGGTCACCTTGAGAAGTACTCCTTCATTGCGAGGACAGTGAGAGATTGGAATCTTTTTGATGCTACAGTTTTTGGGGATGGGAGTGACATTTCTGTCCACACCCTTCAAGGTTAACATCACTTCACACAGGACAGCGCTGGAAAAAATGTTCAGTCTGCCTTCACCGCCACCCCCACCTGTTGACTTGCGCCGGACAATCCCCAATCAAATTGAATTGTATTGTACCTATGTATGACAATTGCATGAACCACGCACATGTTTTTCCCATGTAAGCATAGGAATTAGTGCCAGATTGCTTTTGAAGTTAAAAAACTTTAATTTTTGCAGAGATCTGTCGTTTTTAAAAATTCAACAACAGCAATGGAAATTTCGGCCTACTAGTGTCAGCATCAACGGGTGATGTAATTTCGCATTTTACTCGTGTTTTTGCAGCATTTTTCCAGGCACGATGAAAGAGAGTTTCAAATAAACATTGCCATTCCGATGATGGCCACTTTTGTAAAGAAGTGTCGCACCTCCAACTTGCAGAAGCATGGAATTTTACAAAAAGACAAAGATTGTTCCAAGAAAGTGCTCCAAAAACATGCCAGAAGGTCCCCTTGTCCGTCATGTTCTGCGCAATTTGCAGACTTGCACCTCCGCATGTGGCAAAGAATGCTGAAAAAGGCAACAGGCCATGTGACTGCCTCTGCTGGAAGAGGATTTCTGCCACAGAACGGACACAGCATCTATGATTCAAATTGGATGTTCAGAATTCTGATTTGTAGGGGTTTCCAGGCAAGTGTCCACCAAAAACCCACCATTTCGACAGTAACAATCTCAAAATAGGACCGCAAGAGACTTCAACTTCAAATCACTTCTGTCTCTTGGCCAACATTTTCAAAACTGAGTCAATAGAAGGGAAGCAGTAATTTCTACGGTTGCATCACTCAACTTGGGACTGCTCTTAACCAAGCATTTTCTTGACATTTTCTTCCCCACGATGGCTGAATCTTTTGAAAGTTCCTCGACCAGCGCAGTCTTACCCTCAGTTACAGACTGACCAACAGTAGTGTTTCAATTGCGATCGGAGCTCATTTTCTTCCAGTTGCACAGTTCAGAAGGGAGGGAGGGAGAGTGGACTTGCACTGGCTACGCTCATCGGGTGAGCACCACTGGCAACGCTCATCAGGCGATCACAACTGGCTGTGCTCATCGAGTGAGCACCACTGGCTACACTCATTGGGTGAGCACATGATCGTGGCATACCTGGGTGTGCATAGTGTTAAGACACACTTCGGTGCCGTTGCACTTACAGTCTAATTTTTATAAGTTGAGCTCTGACCTTTTTCTCGAATGGGGATTGGGCAGGGATCCCCAAAAGCTTTCCGCCGCGGTTCTTTATGTTCCATCATATCCTTGACAGACACACAACCAACTCTAACTGGCTCCAACCAAATATTCTTTTCACGCCCATGCACTGTCTCATGTCAATGAAAAAACCGGAATATGAAAATCAGCATCGCGATATTTCGAAAGAGTTGCAGTGCCCTGCTGGCTGAGTGAGTTCGGAACAATAGCAACGCAGGTATAAAGAGATTAGGGTTACGAGAGGTCAGAGTTCAACTTATAAAAATTAGACTGTACTCATATTAAAATTCAAAATATGTTCCTACAGTGCGAGTGCTGTCCAAAATCTGCATGGAAACTGGAATTTCTCAACCAGCCAACGACCCGCAGTTGTTTCGTGATGCAAGAATCTCTCTTGTCAACCACGAGTGACAAAGATCCAAAAATGTCGGTTCAAAACCTATGACAAGATTTTGGGTGCACCGAATCTCCAAAATCATTAAATTTTGGCACATGGTGGTCCACAGACTGGCGCATGTCCCTGTGAACTCCGATTTCCGTTTTGGTGCCCTCCATGCAAGTTTGGCACATGACGTGGGCCGGTAGGTGGCGGGTGTTTTGCTTTGTACGACACTTACCAGCAGTCTATGTGTCATGCTAACTCAGTTTCCCAAGGTATAGTGGCGGCGGAAGTAATGTACACATGTATTGTGTTTTTCCCATTTAACTGTGGCCTCCGAAACTTTTTTTTCTTTCTTTTTATTCTTATGCAGGCGGTAGAAATTATTATAGCGTCATATTTCAACAAAGCGTTCGAGAGATGCCAGATTTTGACCTCGGTTACAAAAAGAGGATCTTTAATTTCGGCAGCATAGATTTTTTGCCAAAATCTGAACAGTCGCAATTTTTTACATGTATGAGTACATTAATTGCGCCGCCACTATACATGACCACACCCGAAGAAGGTCAGCAATGATCATTCACTCAGCTGATGGACACAACAGTCAAAGCAAGTGCATCCCCCCTCTCCCTCTCTCCTGACCCGTTCATCTTGACTGGAATGAGGACCATCCAACAGCCATAACAACTACACTTCTGACCAGCCTGTCCCAAGGAGTGCACCGAAATGCTCCTGGAACAGGAAGAGATAAAACCACGGTGGAAAGGAAAGTTCCCCATCTGCCGGAAAGAACAATCTTTCGTTTGACAAGCTCAACAAAGCTTTGCTGGGAGGGACTCAATTTGCTAACATGTTTTTGACATTCAAGAGCACCTAATTGCAGTGAAGTAAGAGAGAAAAACGTCAGATATGTTTCCTGCAGCCAACAAAATCTACATCCAAACTAAACAAAGCTGTTCCCACTCAGTTCTTGCCTTGTTTAATTAAGCAAATTGCAAGTGTGCATGGCCGATTGTTCCATCCTGTCCACGTCACACAAGTGCTCCAGGCATCTGGGTGAAAGCAAAAATTCCTGGCTTTGTTGGAAAACCTTTCACAAATTGGAATTTATGGTTTCCATCGTCCAAATTGGTGTCTGCGTTTTTCAGAAGACAGTGGAGGAATTTTCATTCCATTTTGAGAACATGTTCTCAGGAGTCTGTTTGATTTTGCACCTGTCGCGTGCAATGGTGCACTTTCGCATGCAATGGTGCACTTTCGCATGCAATGGTGCACTTTCGCGTGCAATAGTGCACTTTCGCGTGCATTGGTGCACTTTCGCATGCAATAGTGCACTTTCGCGTGTAATGGTGCACTTTCACATGCAATGGTGTACTTTCGCGGTGCAATTTGGTTTTTTCGCATGGCAATGGGGTGGTATTTTTGGCCGTTAGGTTGGTTTGCTGCAAGGGTTATTTGGCATGAAGGGCAAACTTTGGGGTTGAATCCCATTTCGAGAAAAGGTGGTAACTTTTTGCGTGTAAGGCACCTTTCCAATGCAAAGGTTACTTTGCCACCCAATGGGTTACCACTTCGATGGCAAATTGGGCCTTTGGCGTTGCCAATGGTGCCACCCTTTGGCGTGCCAATGGTCCACTTTCCCCCTTCAATGTGCAACTTTGGGAAAATGGTCCTTTCGCAATTGAAAATTGGGTCCTTTCTGTAATGGGGTAAACTTTCGCTTTAAATTGGTTGCCTTTGGGGGAAAATGGTCAAAACTTTTGGCGTCCCAATTGGTGTAACCTTTTGTTTTCATTGGGACTTTCCCGTTTGAAAATGGTTGGCCGGCAAATGAAAATTGGAAACTTTGGCTCCATTTTGGATTTTACCGTTGGGTTTTGGGACAATTGGCTGGAAAAAAAAAAAAATCCAAGAATCGGGTTCCTTCCGAAATTTAAAACCTTCAACCGTTGTTTTCAAGAAAAGCCAAAGGGAGGGCAAGTCCGAAAGGCAGAACCCCGGACAAGGGGGCCCGGTGGTTTTGGAAGGCCCCTTTCGGCTCTTGCTTTTTGGAAAACCACCGCGTTGGACCCTTCTTTCAAAATCCAATCACGGTGGAATTTTAAATTTAAACCCCTTTCCCCTAAAAAAAACCAAAAAACACGAGTTAAAATGCGAAATTACATCACCCTTGATGCTGACCTAGTAGGCCGAAATTTCCATTGCTGTTGTTGAATTTTTAAAAACGACAGATCTCTGCAAAAAATTAAAGTTTTTTTAACTTCAAAAGCAATCTGGCACTAATTCCTATGCTTACATGGGAAAAAACATGTGCGTGGTTCATGCAATTGTCATCATAGGTACAATACAATTCAATTTGATTGGGGATTGTCCGGCGCAAGTCAACAGGTGGGGGGTGGCGGTGAAGGCAGACTGAACATTTTTTCCAGCGTGTCCTGTGTGAAGTGATGTTAACCTTGAAGGGTGTGGACAGAAATGTCCTCCCATCCCCAAAAACTGTAGCATCAAAAAGATTCCAATCTCTCACTGTCCTCGCAATGAAGGAGTAACTTCTCAAGGTGACCAAAGACCAAATCCTCCTAGTCAAAGCTTGAAATCATGGTCACTCCTTCCGCATTGGTACTGGGCAGGAAACAAAAATCCCTTTACATCAGACCATCCTCCAACACTATCACTATGCAAAAAAAGCCAAGAGAGAAGAGAACTAAAACCCTGTTATTCACAGAACCACTTGGAGTTTGGGTTTGACTGGTCTCAGATGATGGTTGTTGGGTGCGGCTCCCACTTTCAGGATCAGGTTTTTGAATAAGGTCCTGTACGTGCTTTGAGGCCCCTATTGACGATCTCTGACTGGGTTCAATTTGGATGATGTCTTTGCATCTTGCAATTTGACTGTCAGTTTGCTCAGTGCTCGTACGGCCGTTTGCAGTGTTCTGTGAGTCGTGATTTTTGAGCCTGTTTGTAGATTCGCTATTCGTGGTAACGATGCGGCTCTCGTCATCAGCACGGTTCTTGTTTCTTTTGAAGAACTTGAAATAATTTTTTTCGTTGCTTTTGTCCCGTTGTGGGATTTTGGACACGTTATCTTCCTGTTTGATGGAAATTTCTTCTTTGACTTGTTTGGGCTTCCCAATTTCATCATTCCGACATTCAACATTCTCTTCACTCAGTTCCGTGGCAGAAGATTCTTCTTTGACAACATGCACTGACCTTATTCCTTCATTTATCCCATTCTTTATTGTGTTGCTCTGTTTCAAGTTGTCCTGTTCGGATGCGACCTCAACAATGGTTGAGTTTTCCGTTGAACTTGCTCCTGATGTGTTGCTCGCAACAGATCCTCCATGTTCATTGTGGATCACTATACCGTTGTTTTGCGAGTCTTCAACCACACTTGACTTATTCTTTTTGAAAAAGTTGAATTTTTGCGAAAAACCCCCCTTCTTCAGCGGCTTGGTGGCAACCTGCTTGTTCGCTTCCGTCGATGTTTCTGTCATAGAGTTCCTTTCATTGGAGGTTGACTGCGTTTTTACCCTTTCAGAGTTCTCAACTTGACTCTTTTGACCAATCTCTCTGATATTTGTATTTCCGTCCTCTGCAACTTCAACCACATTTGTACCATCCTCTCCCCCACCTTCTGTTGTTGAACGGCCCGAAATGTTAAGATGTGTGCCTTCGGACCCCCTTACTTCTGGTGTTGATGATGAATTGTCAATGATCTTGTGCCTCGTAATACTTGCTGGGAGAGGCGGAAGACCTTTGCGCACGACCAATGTTGATGTCGGTTCAGAAAGCACTTCCTCTGATGGAATAATGTCTTCTGTAAAGTATTGAGGAATCCTCTTCTTCAAGGCATTCACTGATGATACCCCACCCTTGTTGATGCTCGATATGAAGTTGACTTGATATTCCTTGCTGATATCAGATGCCTTTGGTAAAGCTTTTATCCCAGGTGACTTCAGACTCGTAAGGCCGTGTCTCGTAGTCGTCTCTGGATAAAAGGGTTTCTTCAAGAACTGGTTATTCTCGTTCTTTGCGCCGTTCATTGAAGTCAACCTCTTTTGAAGATCTGATATGGCGCTATCATCGCCGTGATACTTCTTCATGAATTCAGCCGCCTTTGTTAATCTAAAATCACTGCCTTCAGGTGACTCCAGCTTCTGAAGACGACCTTTCCCTGGCCCCGGTTTCTCTGATACCGTCTGGCTTATCCCGTCTTTTACACTTCGGCTTTGAGCGGTGCCTCCATCCCCACCAATTCTGTGGCTGTGGTCCAAATCCGTTTCGGGTCCTCCACCTTCGTGGCCAATTGGTGGATCCTTCTTCATGTTTTTCCATATCATCCAAAGGGCCACCACTGAGAGAATGCAAGAGCAGGTCATTGTTTCTGCTCTATGCTCTCAGCTCAAACCAAACTGGGATGGTAGGTACCTACAAAAGATAGAAATGTATTCAGATAGGAACTTTTAAAACGCAGAAAGTTGTGCGCAATGACCGGATGCTGTTTCTGCAAGTCATTGAGGGTCATAGGTCACCCTCAACCCTCGATCCACCTGCTCCTTACCACATATCTATTTGTGCCATTTTTGAGTTAGTGCTTCTCTGCAGTAAAAAAAAATTGTTTCAAAGACGAAGACCCATTTGAAGTCGGGCAATGCAACGTGTCAGAACTGATGGGCGATTTTGTCACGATTCAAGATGTTGTGATGTTGTTCTCAAAGGCGAGACAAGGCATTTTTTATTTGAGACAATGCTATTCTCAACATTTCCTGTTTTCCCATTTTGCAGGGGAGACACTTGTCTCCCCTGACACCGCACCACCGCACATCAGCCAATAACAAAGACAGCATGCAATTGAAATCATGCACTCTTGAATATTCGACACAAACACAATTAGGCCTTTGAACTGTCAATTGAAAACTCAACTCATGGGCCCACTATACCAATGGGCATTTGCTGGTTCGATTATGAAACCATCGGTCGTATTCCGCATTGCAACTCACCCTCAGGTTCATCTAAATCAATAGCCAATTCAATGGATAGATTTGTGTTTGGAAAATTTCATTTCTATTTACAACGCTGATTCCTTTTCCATTGTTGCATTGAAATATGCATCCGTCTGTTGAATTGGCTATTGAGTTGGACCTGAGGGTGAGTTGCAATGGGGAATACGAGCACTTGTCTCTATTTCCGGCTTCCATTGTGACATAAAGGGAGCCTATCATTGGGAATTCAGCTTTGTAGAGATCTCACTAAAATTTCTTAGCACCAGCAGCATACAAGTATTTATCATATGCCTCTTCATAGCGGGTGGTTCTGAGACAGGTAACATGTTAAAACAGTTCGTAAAATCGACCAAAACAGTCAAATCCATTCATTGATTGAAATGTGCAGAAATACAACATTTCGCTCCTACCTCGCGGAGCTTCTTCAGGCAAACAGAGAAAAATGAATGTCTCATTAGTCTTCGGTGTTTGCCTGAAGAAACACCATGAGGTGGGAGGGAAACGTAAAGGTGTGTTCCCCATTGCAACGCACCCTCAGGTTCAACTCAATAGAGCCAATTCAATGGATGGCATGTTTTGTAAATTTCATTTCTATGCACAACTCTTATTCCTTTTCCATTGTTGCATTGGAAGATGCATCCGTCTGTTGAATTGACTAATGAGTTGAACCTGAGGGTGAGTTGCAATGGGGAATGTGGCCGTAGTGTTTCAAGGCAATTCGTCGATTTCCACAAGCGTTTTATTACGTTTCCTGATATTGTGAATTCCCGTTTTGCTGAAATACGAGGGGTGTCTGAAAAGTTCTCCGCCCGAAGTAGAAGGGTAATGTTTTTAAATAACCAACCTAGTTTTTTTTCTTCGACATATTTCACCGCGAGTTCCACGCATTTGTCCCAGCGATGTTTCATGTCTCTTTTGCCCTTGTTAAAGAAAGTTTCGTCCTGCTCTTCTAGCCACTGATTGACTGCCTCGATACTGCTTCTCACTGCTCACTTTTTGCCCGATGACTGCTCACTTTTGGGATCAGAGCTGTGTAGTAGTTCCCGGTGATTGTGTGGCCTCGTTCTAGGCAGTCCACCAGCAGGACACCTCGGGAATCCCAAAAACTGGTGGCCATCACTTTGTTGGCTGATGGTGTCACGCATGCCTTAACGCCGCCGGGTTCCCTGACCTTCGTTCACACCATGCTTTGTTGCTTGGAGGTGGGTTCGAAATGGTGAACCCAGGTTAAAACCCAAATGATGAGAAATCAAGCAAAGGCCAATTAAATACACACACATGCTGGACCACTCCCATGTGCACAACAAGGCTCTGGCAACCACCAAAGGTCCTCGGGCTGAGAACGTTTCAGACACCCCTCGCAGTTCCGAGACAAGTCACTGTTTACTACTGGATTTCAGTGGATCTTGTGTTGCGTTCCTACAATGGACTCTAATCTCTTAATGCCCATTGGATACAGGCCAACATGCCATTAGACTTCTTAAAGGTGAGGTCGCATCACCACCTTTCTGTCGGGGAGTAAAATTGCACGTTCAAGTGGTTCAACATTGAATCCAGGTAAATCCCCAACACATTTCATGGCATTTGGGCACCTTCAACAGGTGTACGAGTACAGAGTGAGGCAAGAGTCACGCACAGATGGACTTTTTCAGGATAACGTTTTTGTTTTGGCTTTCTTTGTTTTTCTAGGGCTAAACGAAGGTTCACTGTGCTCTAAACATGATGCTAACGCTAAATCAGCGAATTGAACTTGTTTTAATAGTGGGCGAAAATCACTCACCCATCGGGAGGCTTGTGACGTTTTCCATCTGCGCCATCCGGAACTGCCACGGCCATCTCATGCAACTGTGGGCAAGGTTGATCACGAAGTTCAAGGAAACCGGAAGCGTTGCAGATGCCCCGAGAAGTGGCAGGCCATTAACGGCGACTTATCAGGGTTCCTCTACAGATATTTTGGCCACGCTTCAACGCAGCCCAATCAAATCGCAAAGGAAATTGGCTGCAGAGGCCGGTACTAGCCAGAGATCAGTCGGATGAATACTCAAAAAGAACAAGTACTTCCCGTACAAGTGCCAAAATCGTCCATGGCTTGGACCTCGAAGACCATGTCGTCCGTCTCAATTTTTAATCGTGGGCAATTGAATCAAGGGCGCAAAAGCTGGGGGAACACGTCCCACCCAATATTCTTCCGGGGGAATTCGTCCCCCCCAATAATTTTGTCAAATTTCAAATGTTTACCGGTAGTGCCTGAAAATTGCTCTTTTTTTTTAAATTGAGCATTCTCGGCACCATTTGAGGTTCCATTTTTTTTCAAAATTTCTTCCCCTTCTGGGAGGGGTACACCCCTCCCACATGCGTTGCGCGCTCGTCGGGCGCTGAGAAACAAGTCACCCTTGCTGTTCAATGGTCCCTCGTCCCCCCCAAAGTCCATGTGGCTTTTGCGCGCTTGAATTGAATCCCTGGAGGCTGGCGTGCTGGACCCCAGCGCAATTGTGTTTGGGGACGAGGCAGCATTCCATATCAACGGCACGGTCGACAGGCACAACGGCCGTTATTTCTCCCCCGAAAACCCACATTGGATGCAAGTGCATATCCAGCATGGCGAACGGGTCCTGGTTTGGGCTGGCATTTTCAGAAACAGAATCTTGGGCCTTTCTACTTCACAGGGAATGTCGATGGCCAGAGTTACTTGACCATGCTTCGAGACAACTGCATCCCAGCAATACGAGCCCTTCAGGACGAAGATGAAATTTGGTTCATGCAAGATGGAGCTCCAGCACACTACAGCCGGATTGTGCACAACTTCCTCGATGCAGAATTCCCTGGACGGTGGATCGGTCGTGCAGGACCCATGGACTGGCCGCCTCGCTCCGCAGATTTGAACCCCCTAGACTATTCCTCTAGGGACATCTTCTAAGTCTGTGGTTTATGAGCACCGGCCACGGAATCTGGAAGAACTCACCAATTATATCACCGCCTAATGTGCAGCGACAAAAGATGATGCCATTTGCAACACCGTCGAGGCCTGGGAAGGGAAACTGCGCACTTGCACTTGTATATTAGCTGGAGGTCAACAGTTTGAACACTGACCAAAAAGTAAGTCGATCCCATTTGGTGCGTGACTTTTGCCTCACATTGTATATTGGATTGCATTAGGTGCCTACGCTTCGCGTCAATGGAAAATAGGCAAATGGGTGTGCATGCACATCCTATTTCCTTTCACATATTTTGCTGAGCTATTTCACTTGGAAATAGAGTCTCTTTTGAGATGCAAATGGTTTTGGATCAAATGGTTTTTAAGGATCGTGGAAAATTATCACATTTTTGGAGCATGCAGGTGAAATGGGTTTCATTTAGAGACAATATCCTTCTGAAAATGCAAATTTATCTAATTTTAAGGAGCATTTGGATTGCAAGCGGATTTCCAAAAAAATGCAAGTGAAATTGGTTGCCAAAGTCCTCATGCATGCAAAGTAAAACGAGGCAATTGATTTAACCTATTGCAATAATTGACCCAGAATTAATCTTATTTTTCCTTTTGACCACTTAAATTAATCTTATTTTTCCTTTTGACCACTTAAATTAATCTTATTTTTCCTTTTGACCACTTAAATTAATCTTATTTTTCCAATTAATCCAGAATTAGTCTTATTTTTCATTTTGACCACTTACCGGCAGAAGAAGCAGAAGCTGTCTGATCGACAGATGAATCACAACTGGTGATCAATGCAAGAAAAAAAATAACAAGACAATTAAAACCTTGTAGGTTTACACAAGTATTTCGTTTGCGGTTAACCTGACAACATGCAGCTTTCGATCGGCAAATTCATAAACAGAACTTGGAACGAAGAGACCCAGGCGAACACTAAACGATTTGGAATTTGGGTGTTGTTTTCGAGTCTTGCCATTTCAACACGATCAAGTGTGACCATGCAGAAAATACCGAGGAGGTAACAAATTAAGGCGAAGAAAGGTTAGGCAATTGCTTGGCGTGAATTTCTTGAAATGCATAGCCTGTAGACTGCGCAATTAGTGTCAGTTTTTGCATTTTTGCAAGGAAGAAAATGGCTAATGCAGCTTGCCTTTGTCGCAAACCCACCCTTGTGATAATTTTCTATTGGGAGCCTAATCCTTTTAGAAGCCTAATGCTTCAGTTTGAGAAATTCCACTTGCATAATTGCACTGCCGTCCTTTCTTGACGTTAAGCAAGCTGGTACCAAACGCAGCAAAGTAGTTTCAATGTAGGAAAGCTGGTACAGCGGCGAGAAAATTAATGGAACCACATGTGGTGTTTTTCTTCTTCGGATTTTCGGGGAAACCTCGAACCCATCGAAATTGGTTCCCTAAATTTATTTGATCCAAATTTTCGTGTAACAAAATGCCATTTTTGAATATGAAATCATCACAATTCTGGCAGTTTTCTCTGAAAGATCGAGAAACCCACATGTACTTATGGCACAAGTAATTTTTCACGCCACTGTACATACAAATGCGCCCAAAGTGTGTTCGGCTATTTCTACCTTCACGGACGTCAAGAAAGACCAAAAGTCTCGTTGGTCACATCTGTTTGACAAACGCATCATTTGGACTGAGGGGCCTGAGGAAATTTGGGACTTTAAAGCCTGCTGTGGAATGTTGGGCCAATTTATTTGTATTGGTCTGATTCTTCAGACGTGACTTGGCCGAGACTCTACTCGAATCCTGTCAGTTTTATTGATTGTTGAGATGGCACACATGCCGCTCAGTGTGATGTCTTCCCAACAAGCAACAAATCAGCAATGACTCAAGTCTCATTCTCGGCTGAGCGGTGAGCCATGTCTCAAGAATCGGACCATTGTTCTGATTAATGGTTTTGAAACATCTCCGGGAGGTGGCAGTTTCTGACGGAAACTTTCCATGTCGCTCGCTGAGTGTTGGGATAGGCCAACCAAAAGAGAAGCAACCTGCACAATTGCAGTCCAGTAGCCAAATGCATGTCCATCAGACAGCCCAGAATGGGTGGTGAATCTGGACAATGAGAAATGGCTCTCAATCAGGGCTTGAAATATTTCATGTAACAATGGCATCGTTTCCAATGGCCCAACTAGGTACAACATTGTTGCATTCTGTAACTGGCAAAAGGTTGAAACAGAAGCTGAACAGAAAAAATGGTTTATGGACTTTCACATCATTTAGGCCTGTTTAGTGTCCTCAAGTTAGTCGAGGTCCAACGAACGAAGTGCCGTCCTTCTTTTTCTGTTTCAGCTTGTGCTTTTTTAAGCTTGCCACAAACTGAACATTTTCTTTGCAGTTGTGAACTTTGGCATTCTGAATAGGCATTGCCGGAGTAAGCCAACGAGCTCCTCTGGCCAGAGTAAACTTATTTGACACAGTTGGCATCCAAATTTACTCGTAGGTGGGTAGGAAAGACAAAAGGATTGATGTCTCTGTCTAAGTTAATCTATTTTAAGAACATCCAACAATATTCATGTCAAAAAGATTAAAACAATGAGTGGGTGGATTGGTCAGCTCCAACTTTCAGGGTGACCTCGCATCCTGAGAAGAAGTTATTATTTTTTCTTTTGCCATTAAAGGTCATTACATGTCCTTATTTTTACCAAAAAAACTTGCCGCAACTAGGAAAAGCCAGTAAAATCGATGTCAGTGATTTGATTTCTGAGACACTATTTTTTATTGTGTGGGGTGCGTCTTTACACCCATTGGCTCAATGAGGCACCTCTTGGCTAACATTTGATCGCTGACCTTTGACCTCCTTTGATGATCGTGGGAACTTGATGATGGTAGACTTTTGAAAGTCCTGGTAAAGTTGCAGATGAAGCAACACGCACCCACACGCTCTCTTTCTTCAGCCAGAACGTGGAAGTTGAGGTCTCCATGCCGGGTGTTCAAGAATAACATCGGCAAATTTTCAGGAGATATTGCACGTAGAAACACAAATCAAAATATTACAGGTGAAAAATCGTTTCGACCCCCTCCAGGTTTTGATTTTATGGGCCCCCAAACCCCCCAAAAATAGCCCTATTTCCAGAGAACAGGACCACGTTTTCAAAATCAACACAGAGTAACAGACTTTTCAGAGTTGATTCCTACACAATTGAAAAAGTTCAAAGTTCTAAGAAGTACGAAGTGCTCTCCGACCCCTCATTTTGGTGTCATGGTCCCCTGAAACCCCCAAAATTAACCCATAGATACATTCAGGGGAAAGACGGCTAATTATCAAAATCAACGTGGATCAACCAAATTTTTAGAACTGATTCCTTATCACAATTTGAATGAAAGATAAACATGCATAAAATACTCTCCGACCCCCCGTTTTGGTTTCATTTTCATGGGCCCTCAAACGCCCAAGTTGGAAGTACCTCGTGTCCACTCACGTACGAGCCATATCAAGCTTCTTGATAGCCTATTCCGCAATCCTACGTCCATAAAAATCACCCCAAAGGATTATCAGTTATCACTTTAATTGGTTGGGTCGTTTTTCAATTGCTCGGCTGCTGCAGCAACCGAGACATGCTGATTTACTCACTGAAATGCAGAGGCAATGGTATCCAAAAGAGGTTGCAGCCAAACTTAACCTGACCTTTGCCTCGCTTTGACAAATTTACGATGGGAGTTAAATTCGCCTTTTCGGTAATTTTGACCTTTTATTTGTCAAATTTTTGAAAAATCAAAACATGCAGGTGACGTTAAATACACGAATAAGGTGTGTGAAATACACGAATAAGGTGTGTGAAATACACGAATAAGGTGTGTGAAATACACGAATAAGGTGTGTGAAATACACGAATAAGGTGTGTGAAACACATGAATAAGGTGTGTATAATACACGAACAAGGTGTGTGAAATACACGAATAAGGTGTGTGAAATACACAAATAAGGTGTGTGAAATACACGAACAAGGTGTGTGAAATTCACGAATAAGGTGTGTGAAATACATGAATAAGGTGTGTGAAATACACGAATAAGGTGTGTGAAATACACAAATAAGGTGTGTGAAATACACGAACAAGGTGTGTGAAATTCACGAATAAGGTGTGTGAAACACATGAATAAGGTGTGTATAATACACGAACAAGGTGTGTGAAATACACGAATAAGGTGTGTGAAATAACAAATAAGGTGTGTGAAATACACGAACAAGGTGTGTGAAATTCACGAATAAGGTGTGTGAAATACATGAATAAGGTGTGTGAAATACACTAATAAGGTGTGTGAAATACACGAATAAGGTGTGTGAAATTCACGAACAAGGTGTGTGAAATACACGAATAAGGTGTGTGAAATACACGAATAAGGTGTGTGAAATACATGAATAAGGTGTGTGAAATACACGAATTAGATGTGTGAGATACACGAATAAGGTGTGTGAAATACACGAATAAGGTGTGTGAAATACACGAATAAGGTGTGTGAAATACACGAATAAGGTGTGTGAAATACACTATGACTAATAAGGTTTGTGAAATACACGAATAAGGTGTGTGAAATACACGAATAAGGTGTGTGGAATACACGAATAAGGTGTGTGAAATACACGAATTAGATGTGTGAAATACACGAATAAGGTGTGTGGAATACACGAATAAGGTGTGTGAAATACACAAATAAGGTGTGTGAAATACACGAACAAGGTGTGTGAAATTCACGAATAAGGTGTGTGAAACACATGAATAAGGTGTGTATAATACACGAACAAGGTGTGTGAAATACACGAATAAGGTGTGTGAAATACACAAATAAGGTGTGTGAAATACACGAACAAGGTGTGTGAAATTCACGAATAAGGTGTGTGAAATACATGAATAAGGTGTGTGAAATACACTAATAAGGTGTGTGAAATACACGAATAAGGTGTGTGAAATTCACGAATAAGGTGTGTGAAATACACGAATAAGGTGTGTGAAATACACGAATAAGGTGTGTGAAATACATGAATAAGGTGTGTGAAATACACGAATTAGATGTGTGAGATACACGAATAAGGTGTGTGAAATACACGAATAAGGTGTGTGAAATACACGAATAAGGTGTGTGAAATACACGAATAAGGTGTGTGAAATACATGAATAAGGTGTGTGAAATACACTAATAAGGTTTGTGAAATACACGAATAAGGTGTGTGAAATACACGAATAAGGTGTGTGGAATACACGAATAAGGTGTGTGAAATACACGAATTAGATGTGTGAAATACACGAATAAGGTGTGTGGAATACACGAATAAGGTGTGTGAAATACACGAATGAGGTGTGTGAAATACATGAATTAGGTGTGTGGAATACACGAATAAAGTGTGTGAAATACATGAATTAGATGTGTGAAATACACGAATAAGGTGTGTGAAATACACGAATAAGATGTGCGAAATATCCCACTATTTATTTAGATGGCCTGTCAGATTCTGACCTGATTAAGGGTACGTGAGACTGGTCTT
>JASGXE010010120.1:0-28093 GCA_030068105.1 Sinentomon sp. SZTP_YWyxl
GACAGGAAAGTAAAGGAGTTTCTTCCTCACCTCCGCCTCCCCTTCCCCAGATCCATTGCTTATCCCACTCCCACCAGGATACCACCTTCCAGCCTGACCCCATCCACTTTTGGCTAGCCCACGCCCTACCTTCACCCATGTGTATGTCTTCCTCGGACTACTCATGTGTGTGTGTGTGTGTGTGTGTGCGTGCGGCTCTTTTTCCAACAAGCAAAGTTACTGACTGCGTTGAAAGCCAGTTTGTACGACGAGATGAGTAGATTCTATACGAAACGAAGGCCAAACCAAACTCCCTAATCTCCCGCTCACTGCTTACTTCGTCTAATCTTGCTTTTCAAATCGAATAATCGACTTGCCTTGCCTCAAGCCCAATCCTGAGAAATCTGAAGCCATTTATTAACAAACATCCCTGCTGGTTGGAGACAGCATGGAGGGCGGGAGGGAGGGAGGGAGATAGCGTGTCAAACCATGTTGAAGAGCGCTGCTCGTCTCGAAATACTGCCGACGTCTATCAGTGTTTTCCCGTTTTTTTTTTTCTTCTTAAAATTAAGATAGTTCCTTCGTCGTACCAAACGTATACGAGCAGGGGGTACCCATGAGAAGAGCTGATGTTGACATTAAAAATTATGAAAAACCATCAGGTGGGCAAGTACGTATGTACTACGCTCTTTCAACGTCAGACAGTTAGTTCACCTTGTTTCATTTCTAAAAGTAATTCATATCAGAATTACTTTTAAAAACACGTAAGAACAACTTTCATTTGTTGTTTCAGCTGCAAAATGACAAAAAAGCACAAAATTACTAACCGTAGTAGGTACTCTGTTCGCTCGTGCTCTTTTGTCATTTTTGTCGCTTTAGAATTTGGTTTCCAGTAAATTTTTGGTGTCTTCCAAATGCCGTCCAATTTTACAACAAGGGTCCCATGTTTATTATCGGGGAGTATCCCCAGAGGTCATCGAAGGTCAGAAATCATTGTTGATATTTTCGTCTTAGAATTGTCTCCTGAATCTTCCCACGAGTTTGGCAAAATACTGACGGAACGCCGTATTTCCAATATCAATAGCGTAGGGCCATTATGGTACCAGGACGTGGGAAGCCCAAATTGCATCCTGCAAGCACAATTATTTCTAATTCTAAGCAGAGAGATATATCGACCAGGATGGGGAACAAAAATAAAAAATCTCCTCAGGAAAAGCACAAAATTGGCAGTGTTGCTACTGATCAACTATCGAGTTCTTGAGTGCAAAATTCTTGTGTCATGAGCAGTTTTTCGGCTGATCAAAAAGATACTTCATTTTGCAATGATCAATCATTCTGATGCCAACAACTAAAGTTTACTAAACTAACGACTAAATTAACAACTAAACTAAAGAGAGGCAGAACATATTTAAGTTTCTACTAACTCGCATACACTTGTGTTGATCATTACAAAAAGATGACCTTGCCTTGTTCTGATCGATTAAATACGAGTATCAGGCAATTTAATTTAATTTAATTTAATTTAATTTAATTTAATTTGAAGGAGATTGCATTGAAATTCTGTATTTTTGGAGTTTCCTACTCTCAATATTTTACATGAAGTGTTGACATTCACAGTAAAATGTAAAACTGTGAATGTCAACACTTCATGTAAAATATTGAGAGGAGGAAACTCCAAAAATACAGAATTTCAATGCAATCTCCTTCAAATTAAATTAGCTGATAAGCGATAAAAAGGCTTGTAAGCTTGCTGTAAGGTTGCGCTATCTGTGATGAAAAAAGACAAATGAACCAAGCGATATAACTCATCGAGTCCTTATAACCTACGAATTTTGTTTTCATCGCAAAATTTTTGTTTATTATAGCCCCTTATATCACGGCGTACACGAGTTGTTGCGAGTGTGCCCAGTCTAAAGCCCTGAAGCTCATCTCATCATACTGTGACGTCACGTAATGAGCGAACTGCATGATAACGACGCAAATCAGACATGCACTTTCAACAGAAAATGAGTGACTGAAAAATGTTTGATCACTGCGTTCAATGCTCCACAAAGAGTGATAAATATATCTCCTCTCAGATAATTTACTCATCCATTGAAAAAAAGTGCGAGTTGATGCCATCTTGGAAATTTGACTTGGAACATATTGAAAAACAGACAACTTTGAATTAAATCTCCACATTTTTGCTAAAAAAATATAAACGACAAATGGTGTTGTAGAATATGCTGCCCTTAAACTGAGGCTTGCAACATATCGCTACAGATATATCCAAAAACGATGCCTCCTGTCCTGTAAGGAATCATCCTGTAAGGAATCATCCTGTAAGGAAAAGTCAGGAAAACGTCCTGTAAGGAATCATGGCTAAAATTCCTCGAGAGGTTTCGGTATAGGAGTACGATTAGACGTTCCATCGTATCGTCTGCCAGTTGAACAAGTGAAAGTTCTTTTAGAGTGTCCCACGTACTCCGATGAGCAAAACCATGAATGTATCTATTGAACGTACCTCGCGAGAGGCATCGGTGTTAGAACCTGTATGCATTCAACCCTACCTAACCCAACCCAATCTGACCTAACGTAACCTAACCTAACCTCGCTGTCAGTTGAGAGACATGCGTGACGACAAACTCGGACAACACAAATGAGATGAGCATCCAATGGCAAAGAAGCCAAAGAATAATGGGAAAACCTTTGCCAGGCTTTTAAGTTAAGATCGGTTATTAGGTTATAGGTAAGGCAAGGAGGGCTCAGCAGTGGTTTGCCTAAGCATCCGGGTTGAGCTGAGAAAAAGATATAAAACATAACTGACTGAAGAATCACGGAAGAAAGGAAAAAACCTTTTCCACCAGTAGGCCTACTTGGGATGCAACGGTATCGGTTCTTCATTGTCACATCAAGTCACTTTTCTCGACGTTTTCCAACGTGATATCAGTTATAGCCGTGCATGGGAAATGCGGGTGTTGTGAATTGTCCCTGATCGTGGGTTTTTCGTTTACCCATATTTGATTTTAATAAGTGAATTTTGCCTGTCAGCACAATTATTGACATATTTTAATAACGCATATTTAGTTGGGGTGAGCAATTGCCTTATCAATTTGCCATATCCATCATCATTGCCTGTTGTCAGGGTGGAAGAAAACAAAGGCTCGTGCAAACCGCGAATTTCAAATTATGACTAAGATATGCGAATATTAGAGAAAATGTATTATCTATACGAGTGCTTGTTGGTGGTGAGATGTTCGCATAGCAAATATAGAGAATAACTGCTTCCAATGCGCATTGTTCGGTCGTTGTTTTGTGGGCAATTAATTGAAATAAAGCTTCGATATTCTCAGCAGAGCCCACGCGCTATAGAAAAATAACAAAACCATGCTTTTTGCTGTCCGATTACCAACCAACCAACCAATGTCAATGTCAATGTGCATCTAATTTTACGACACGGCAGATGCACCATGGAACCACACTTCTTTGGGCAAAGGTAGGTATTAAAAAGGTGGGCGTTTCGCATTTTGCGAAAATCACGAATTCGATTATAACACTTCCTCTCTTCCCATCGTTTCTTCCGCGCATCTCAACTTATAACATAACGTTCACTCCATTGTGGATGGAAGGTAGGTCGCTTTGTGGAAATTATCAGGCCTCTATCTAAATGAGTTTTCGAACTTCCCAAAAACTTTTAGTAACTTCACGCCCCAGTAGGTAATTTCTTAATTCTGAGGTGCTAATATGCCTCTTTTGTGTGAGCTGTAATTTTTGAATTTTAACTTTCAAAAGCAATATGGCTCCTCGCTTGTGGTTTGAGGCTTCCATGCAGTGCGGTGGAGGCTCCGAAAGTTGAATAAGTTTTGGGCTGGTTGCGCATGCATTATATCTCGTATTTTGGCGCGATGGCAGGCAGCGACGGGCATTTTATGCACCCATATACGTACATATGTCAATTGATGGCTACAGAATGAATGCCTTATTGGGTACATTCGAGGAAAGATGAAACAAAACTGTTTTTTAGGTATTCTGATGGGAATACGATCAATTGCAAAGTTCAATAATTTCTTTCTCGCAAGTGCCCAGTTGATGCGTCCAGTTTTCCCAGTCCAACTCAGTCGTCCAATTGAGTAAAGTTGTTGCATCTGGTCTGACACACCTATGTGACGTTGCAAAATTCAAATATTTCTTTCCCGGACGACTTTGCAATTTTTGAAATTTCTCACATATTCCGAAACGCAAATCAGAAAGATCAAACACTTCTTCTTGGTAATGCATTTACTTTTCATTTCTGCAAATTCAAGCATTTAGATCTAATTTCTTATTTCTGACATGAATCTAATACGTCACTTCAACATTTTGACATGTCTGAAACCTGCGTAAAACACAAAGCTCATGCATTCATGATGCTATGATGGCCTTTAGAGATCATAGCGCATATCATATCGTTGAATTAAAAACATGATTCTTTTCTTCTTCAATTTGATGGTTCCTTCTCATTGCCTGTGCATGAGTGCGTATGCGTGGGTGCACCACTTCATGAACACACTTCTTGAGTGATCATACTAAAACTTTAATTTTGTTTCATAAATTTGCATTCCATGATGCGAAAGATCGGTTTGGTATGAGTTATCATAATTGATGCTTAATCATCGGTCACGAAAAACCGCGTTTTTAAATGCCAACCTCTGTATGCCTTATACGGTTGAAGTCCGATTGAATCTCTGAAGTCTCTTATTGTGTTTTCGATGCATAGGTATTTTAGGTGGTTTCGATATAGGTATTATTGGTGTTTTCGATGATAACAGATATACCTGTTATTATGCGATCTTGAGGATCTGCAATATTCATCTTCCTTGTCACTTCTGTTCTTTGTATCTACAGCAGTTTTATCTGAAGTGCATCTTCAGTTAAAACTGCACTGACCTCGTATCTCACTTCAAAGAGCATTTTATCCATAGGTATATGGAAAGTGCTCTTCGAACTGAGATCTCTAGACCTGGAAAACCGTCCTGTCAATCTATTCCTCTGCGCGTTCTCTGCGTGGCCCACGAATCTAATGTGGTCATCTAAATAGACACCATATTTGTCTGAAAACGTGTTCTTTTTCCTCCATGCATATCCCAGACACGAGTCCGGAACCCCACAAAATTCGAATGGATTCATTTTTGCGGAATTAATTGTTTTTCATCTGTAGGACTACATCCGGTATTCGTGTTTGCAGATTCTTATCATTATTGCAGAAGCCGAATGGGAGAACTTTTTTTGTAGTCTTATATTCATTATGAGTGTGGTGAATATCACAATATTCTACATGCCTTGGTGCAGATGGTGTCTCTGCTGATATCCTGATCGATTGGCCATTGCTTTTTTTGAATATCGGTCTCCATCTGCTTCGTTGGCTTGTCGCGGAAAGTACATTTTTTATTATTGTTTTACTATTATACAGAACACGTAACATCTGGCCTTTAAACGTTAAGATTCTCCAATTTGGAGCTACAGCAAGTGTCTCAGATGCATCTGTTATTTAGGAGGAAATCTGAGAAGCGTGTTTAGCATTTTACGAAATCGCATTTCAATTTAATCGCATGAATTTAAACATGTAGCAATTCATTGTTTTCGTTAGTCATTAAGTGTATAGTTTTAATTAAGCAGATTCTAATTATGAATAAGTCTGTGTTTTTATTTGCTTCTATTAGTCTTTAGTGTTAGTTCTTTATATTAGTCTTAGTGTTAGTCTGGTCTCTTTCTGATGCCTTTTGGTACTTGCCTTTTGATACTTTCTGGTGCCTTTTTGTGGATGTTTTTTAACGATGAGAATCGATTTTTGCTTCCAAAATCCATTTGAAATGCCTATTTGAATTGTGTTTTTTGTCGAAATTAATAAAAGTGCCACGCTATGCCAAATTCCATAATTTGAAATAAAATGGACATACGAGTAGTAATGATCGATAAGAGAGCAGGTAAAGTCACGTTCAGAATTTCGTCATTCCGCTGGGTGGTTGAGACATCTCACCAATTTCCATAATTGTAATTTCACCCTTCGATGTTTTCTCAAAGTATATTTTTAATTCATACCGAATAACGCCGCACCCTCAGATGGATTGCACCCCAGACAGATATCTCCCTCAGTGGCAGTGTTTTCGAACATCAAAACATAGTAATGTTTTTAATGCAGGCCCCATGCCTGCTGTTCGATTTTTATTGTAATTTGGACTTTGTTGGGGTTTCTAAATTCACATCCAAAAAGGTGCTGCTTTTCCCGAATCTATTTGCATGCTTTGTTTACGGTGGCCCAAAGGTCACCGTTAAAATTGTGCACTCTTTTTTTCGACAAATATGTGCATTGACATTGTTTAGAAATCGGTCATCATGGCAATTATTGGCCACATTTACATAAATTGACCGTGAGCCAATGTGGGCAAATTTTGCAAAAGTTTGTGCAAAATTTTGTGGGCAAATGTTGAATCCTATTGCAAATAAGAGGCGTAGACTTTTGTGACACAAGCTTGCCTTTTAGAAACGCGTTTTTAGAAATTATGAGTTTTGTGCAAGCATGCGTTTTAGAAAATAAGAATTTCAAAATATCAATTATTGACAGAGAATGATTCAGATAGGTCAGGTAAAATAGTTGCACTGTCCAGGGGAGCGTACCTGCCCCTGCCGGTGAAAAAACGAGCAGCTCTGCTTTGCACTTTCTCCAACTTCTCGATCTGGTTAACATGGTAAGGATCCCAAAATTCTTGTACAAAATGTCTCTGATTTTGGCTTTTTGCAATTCCTCGCCGTATATCTAGTGATATAAGGCCCAGTTCTCGTGGAAGCAGGGCTTCTTAAAATTGGTTCCAAATAACAAAACGGCGGACTTTTGTGGTTGTGCTCTCTGATTAATTATTTGTTCTGCAAATGAAAAATCAGCTTTCACAGATCCTTTTAACGTTTCTGATATTCCTTATTTTCGAATTTCTCTTTTACAGAGTGCAACTGGAACCGGACCAGTGGGACCAAAAGGAAATGGGTTAGCCAGGCTTCATTCTCAATTATTATGTTCTTGTCTCTTTCCTTTACATCAGAAGATATTACGAGTTATGCACACACATACTCGTAGATATACTTATCCTTTCTGTCATATACCTATCACTCATGCCGATGTTTTTCTTTGTGGGCAAATTGTCTTAGAGGTAAAGTGTCTTTGAAAATTGGCAAATCTCACATTTTTCTCTTTCTCCTTTCACCATTCCTTCTCCGGTTCGTCTGATCGTTCCCATCTCTCCCATGTAATCGTTTTCCTTATCTCCCATCCGTCCCATTTCCCAATTTTTCCAACATACCCAACTTATCCGGTTTATTTAAAATCTATAACATCCTATCATAGCGGAGAATAATTCCTAAATCCAGTTAGTCTATATCTCTGTTTTGTCCCCCTTTTCCTTATACAGACATCCTGGTGATAATCCATTTTACAGTAACATCGACAGCATGCCTGATATTAGACCAAGGCGGAAATCCATTCCGCTTGTCTCTGAGCTGGTGAGTTGATTCTGAGTAACACCTCCACTCTTCAGAAAGCACAAAATAGCTCTGATTCATGAAAAATATCTTTTCGTTTGGAATGTTTTATTTTATGTTTGAGATCTAAAAGCGTGAATAATTGATGATCAAAAGCGAATGCTTTTTACGAGTGAATATCTTTGTTACCGGGTTTTTCAAGCAACGTTGGACATTGTCTCCACAACCGGCTGCTGCCACGCCCCCTCGCTTTTTCGTTCGCCACACGCTGCTATTTACGTACCTGCTTCACGGGCGAAGCATCAGCGCCCGGGTGGGTGACACCTATGTCCACTGTTGCTTGGAAGACTGTGTTTTTAACAGTATGAGTCGCAATTAAATTATAATGCCATCAAGTGCATAATGTTGAGAAATGACAGTTTTGACCTGATTGAGTCCTGAATCATTCTTAAAAGTGATAATGTTTCGCTCTTGTTTGGTTGTGAAATACACGTACGATGATGGAAACAGGCTGAAATAATACAGCCGAGTACGACATACCAAAAAGAACCCGACCATGTATAGTAGGATGTCTGGATCGTATAATATGGTGTTGAAAATAATTCGTACTCTGTTTGAGAGCAGAAATTAGTTGGGGAAATTATGCCACCGCGCACGAAAATGGATGGCTGTATGTTTCCCAGATTGATGTCATAAGGAAGGACCCATTTCGATTTTACACCTTGCGATGCAATTGGTAACGATTCACAATTTGAAGTTCGGAATTCTAAATATTTTCGAAAAACATTGCTTAATTTAGCGTCGTCAATTATTTGAATAACGATATCCTAAGATGTCTAAGCACCTATACGTCTTTTTGTGCGTACGTGTAATTATTGCTTGCAAAAGTGACAATGAAAAAAATGAAACCGATATGAAAGCAAACGAAGAAAGACGACGTTTTTTTTCATTTCAATTCTTGATCAGAGATCTCTTAAAATTTCTATGCTTCTGTATTTGCTGCTTCTGCTGGCAAACAGGTTCTCAAGGTTTGGAAATTTTCATTTCTACTGCATGCCTTTTTTACATACATATTCCTTTTGATTGTACGAGCAGGTACTTACATGCACATACACTGCTCCACTGCTCTTTGGCTGGTCGTGTCTCAACGAGGACGAAAGTTGCTAGGAAATTTCTATTCACGATAATAAATATGGTTATTTTTTCCGTGGTGTTCATACACTCACAAATGCCGGCAGTATTTATTCGAATGTCAAGATATTCGAATGTTAACTATCGACCAATGGCTATAATAGCCGATAATATTGTCAAAAACGACTCCGTTGTTATGATAATATCATACCAGGATTTTGTTGTTATATCACATTTCAGCAGCATTTTCAACACTGTTTTCCGATCTAAGCAATCATGATTCAGGAACGCGTCAACAATGCAGCGCTTGTGCGCCAAAAATTGATCGGCAATGTTTTGTTCTTTTGTTCCTTGGCCTGTGTCATTCTAACAATCTCATAGTTCCCACTCATTCTATGCACAGGTCCTTTTCAGTCATTGCCCGAAACACAATTGCATTGCGGAAACATTATTTAAAATTTTTAAAACTGTCTGCGCCAATCAAAAATTGATAGGTACACCTGTTCGTGTGAACAGTAGAGAGGTACTGAGGAGAGGTTTCTCTTGGATATGTATAATGAACATATATGGGAGGCAAATGAATGCTTCCAATTTTTGACTCAATGCTTCCATGACGTTAAAATCGTACGTCATCTTTTGTTCAATTTACACGATCGATTCCATCTGCATACGAGTGTACGTATATGAATCAATGTCTATCTATCTATCCTTCATCCCTTCTAATTCCAAAACAACAGACAATGGCAGCAACCAAACGAAATGCCGGACTAACATCTGCTGTTCCACGGGCGACGTTGAACGACGAAGAACTGGTAAGATGATAAGTAGTTCTGCTGCATCTGCATCTGCATCTGCTGGTGGTGAATTGAATTGAATTGAATTGAATTGAATTGATTTGAATTGTATTTGTGGGTTTCCCCATTATCATACACATAGGATAGATACAACAAATTTTCACATACACTCACAAGGAAGGATAAAGAACTGAAGCTGGGAGAAAACGGTAAGGAAATTGAAAAGTTAGGTAATTGATCAAAACGACTTAAATTATTATCAGTCAATGGAGGAGATGGACTTAAGGAGCAAATGAGTGGAAGATGCCGTTCAGCTCACCCATGTTCAGAACTCTCTGAGCTGGGCAGGCAGGAAAATCTCCTCCTAAGAATTGGTATGCTCAATGGCTGGGAGAACACTGTTCCAGGCAGTACATTCCAGTCAGCGATTGCACGCGAAAGGAAGGAAAATTTCCCAACATCTTTTTCGAAGGAGAGAGGCCTTCTCTTGAAAGGGTGATCATGCCTGCCATAGAATGAGGGAGAGTGAATAAACTCAAGCAGTTCCCCCCACCCCCCAGTCGCGCAAAGCACTCGAAACAGGCACAAGAGCCGGTGACATTTTCTCCTGGCAGCCAGTGTTGGCCAACCAAGCTGAGAAATCATTGCGGACACGCTGCTTTTCCTTCGATAGTCTCCAACAACAAAGCGAGCGGCACGGCGCTGGATGCGTTCCAAAGAACTTCCTTGGTGGTGGTGGTGCTTGGGGTTTGGGGATGATGGGGAGCACCCATCCCGGCATATATGGAGCCATTTTAAGCCATTTTAAGAGCCATTTTAAGGATAAACCATTTTCCACTTTAAGGAGACATTTTAAGGAGCCATTTTAAGGAGCCATTTTAAGATAAACAAATAGAAGGTTTTCGGGTAATAATGCATGGTCTTGGAACCAAATGAAATTATGTCAGCAGAAAATTTTCGGTCTTTCAAAGGTTTCTTGACCACCCCATTATTGATGCAATTTTGAGGTACGAGAAAAAAAATACAATTGAATTGAATTGAATTTGTATATTTTAGGAGTCACCTCCTTTCAATATTTACAACACAAAGATAGTCAATTATAATGCAGCAAATAAACAATCACAAAAGGGAAGAACACATTTGCGACCAGGATAATGCATATATGTCGCAACAAGGCTATCTACAGAAACAAAGATAGAAGGATTTAGCGAACATGCGTTTGATGCTTCAGCCGTTATCCATCGACAGAACCTCTCAGTGGAGTGGCAATAATTTCCTGGTCAATTGTACGGAGCCGACCCTGCAGGAGCGGTATACTCAAAGGCTGTTCAAAAACTCGCCCTGGCAGGGAATTCCACTCCGGGATCGTTCTACCCAAAAAAGAGTACATTCCGATGTCTCTCCTAAAGGTCTGAGATCGAAGTTTGTATTCGTGATCCCTGTGTGAGTAGAAGGTCGGCAGGTCCAAGGACTTAAGAAAAGCGCCCCAACCCCCAATGTTTCCAAGGACCAGGAACAGGCACGTAAGTCGTGCCACTCGCCTTCTCGATTGTAGTGATTCCCAGCCCAGTGAGACTAACATGCTGGTTACACTACTGCGGCGCCTGTAATCGCCAACTACAAAGCGAGCTGCCCTGCGCTGAACTTTTTCAAGTGCAGAAATCTGGCATTCACGCCATGGGTCCCATGCTGGAACGGCATATTCCAAAATAGGGCGCACAAGACTGAAATAGGCTAGCTCTCTTATCTTTGGGGGACACTTTCTGTAATTACGTTTTACAAAATATAGTGCCCTATTTGCCTTGCAAGTAACCATGCTTATATGGCTGGACCAGTCAAGCTTATTTGTAAATTTCACCCCAAGATACGTAATCTCAGTCTGTGGGAGGAGTGCACAATTGTTAAGAACATAGTTAAACACAAAATGATCTTTCTTATTAGAAAAATTAATTAAATTGCATTTATCTACGTTCATGGCCATAGCCGACCGATTACACCACTCTTGAATGAGGTCCAAGTCCCCTTGCAGCACCTCGCAGTCACCCAGGGCACGCACTTCTCTATAGATGATGCAATCATCAGCAAATAGCCGCATACGCGACTTAATGCCTCGCACAATATCATCAACGTAGATGATGAATAGCAGTGGTCCTAAGATGCTGCCCTGGGGAACCCCTGATGTGATTGCAAGAGGACTTGATAGGTGCTCCCCTATCCTGACACACTGAGAACGAGCAGACAGATAGCCCTTTACCCAGTTAATGGTTGTCATGTCTGCCCCGAGAAGCTCCAACTTTCTAACCAAGAGTCTGTGGTTAATCACATCAAAGGCTTTCGAGAAATCAATAGCGATGGCATCGACCTGTAAACTCCGATCAAGTGACATTGCTAGATCCTGCGTGAACCCAGTGAGCTGAGTAGCACATGAGAAACCTGGCCGAAAACCGTGCTGAACGTCAGAGACCAGGGAGTAAGTTTCCAGGAATCCTCTGATGTGTTTAGCCATAATAAACTCAAGGATTTTAGAACAAGTATTCAGTAAACTTATTGGCCTGTAGTTGGAAGCCACAGAGCGACGACCCTTTTTTTTTAAACACTGGGACGATGACGGAGCGTTTCCAACAAACTGGGATATTCCCTTCCTTGACGCTGGCATTGAAGATAATAACCAGAAATTTGGAAACGATATCCGGAATTAACTTGAGAAACTTTATGCCCACGGGGTCTGGTCCCTCACTTTTCTTTTGCTCCATGCGTTTGATTCTGTTTATGATCATAGTTTCAGTGACGAGCAGAGGTTCCCATAGATCATTAGAACACGGTCCCTGTGGGAGCGGTGTTTCACGATCAACATTGAACACCTTAGCGAAGGTTTCATTTAAAAGATTTGCCTTGTCAATTGGACTGGAAACCTCCGTCACTTCACCTGTGGAATCCTCAACTTCCAGGGTGGGGACAGTTCCTGAACTGCCACCCTTTCTGATTTTGTTAAACCCCCAAAACTGCGTCAACCCATCTTTGTTGGGAACAAATGTGGACAGATAACTTTCAAGAGCTTTAAATTTGGAGCCATTATATTCCCTCAGCGCAGCAGTGTAATTTTCCTTATTTCGGGTGGATAACCTCCGTTTCCTAAAAAGATGTCGAAGCCTTCTTTTTTGGGTAATGAGAAGTCCTGAAAACCACGGTGGCTTTGGAGGCCTACTGATCACCTGTTTATTGGGGATGTAAACTGCTTTAGCGTTCTCAACAATCGAGCTGAATTTTTCCCATAGCATGTCCACGTTAACTCCGTGGTTTGCCCCAAACGATATAAACTCTTCCAGACAAGATAGGAGGTAATGAGACATCCCCAGAATATCCGCCTTGTGGTACTGATATAAGTGCAATTTCTTTCCCCCGTGATGAACTTTGGCTTGATTGAGTTGGACAGAAACCAGCGAGTGGTCTGAAATTCCCTTATCAACCATGCAAGCATGAACAAGTTCGGGTGGCCTTATAAGGGCAACGTCCAGACGGTGAGCTCCTCTGGTAGGGGCGCGAACACATTCAGTTAGGCTAAACTTGGTGGCCAAGGCAAGTCCTCGAGTGTTTAGCGCCATCCCATATGCCGGATTTTGGGATATCTCACCACCTCCCATTGAATGTCTGGCAGATTCAAATCTCCCAAAAGTAACAGGGGTGAATTTACTTTTTTGAGCAGTTTAAACCTTAACAGACAACTTTCTATTGAATCAAAGAGGCCTGAACCAGTAGTTGGAGGCCTATATAACACGAGGATATGAAGGTCCTCACGGGGGCAGCTCACTTTACAAAGTATAAATTCATAAACATCGTCAGAGTAGAGCAGGGTGCAATTTAAAGCCGTGGAAACGCAGAGGAAAACACCTCCGCCATGACCCCCCTGTCCCAGACAATCTGGATCTGAATTGTGTTTAACATGATCTCTGTGTCGAATCATGATCACAGCAGATAACAGATAATACGAGTATCTTTGACAACAATCAATTACATGTTGAGTGTTACATGTTGAGTGGACTCGTAGCCCAAAATTACTCAGCAAAAATGAAAATTTACTTTTTTTATATCGTAGTTTGTGATCTGAATTTGTTTAGCCCCAATCACGGATGTGAACACTTTATCGGAACCGGGCAGCCGATATGTTTTTGCACAGAGCAAAAATTTAAAATGGTTGTTTGTGATATTTTGTGATTTGAAACTTTTTGTAGAGTATCTCTAACGACGGATGTCGCCAGTTTATTTGGGACTACAATTTCCGAAACAGTCTTGACATCCGTAGTTAGAACTGGAACAAGTTTCAGAACAAAATACGACAAAAACAGTATATTTACATTTTTCCTATGACGAAAGACTTTTGGACTACCCTCTGTAGTGGTAAATGTGCCGAGATTGGAGTCGAGTCCTGTTGTTTATTTAGCTCTACACGTCAAACGACATAAAGATCGAGTCATCATCAAATTTTCCATTTTTAATGACCTCCGCAGTTTAGTATTGCAGTTTCTGACTGGATGGTTGGAGTCGGTATGCATGGATATGGAAATGAAAATTCCTTCGCAGGGCACATCTTATTATAATGCAACATGACCCTTTGATCTTTCAACTCGGTGTGTAGGTATATAAATTCCCTTCCTTCAGTTCTTTACTTTTACTTTATGGGAACAGTCATTCAGTCCAACCGCAAGCCAGAGCAGAGAGAGAGAGAGAGGATGCCAGCATGCGCAGGCTGTAATTAAAATGGAAAATTCTCCGGATTTGCCTGTCTGCTGAGAAAGCACAAGAGATCAAGTTTTGAAAGATAAAAATTCTCAATTCTTATATTGTGAGTGAACCAGGGTCCAGGGTAGGCTGTATAAGTAATAGAGGAGGTTTAGTGCTTATAATAGAGGAGCCCTCGCCTTGGGGGCTTTCAATGGCGGCATCTTCAATTATTTTCCTGTCTTTTTAATTGCGGTTCTCCTTATGGATTTTTCAAACTCGTCTCCCTTTGATGATGTTAATTGAGGGAGACGTAGCTTTTTCTAGGACTTTATCACCCTTCCCACAGATCCACAGTGATAATCCGCCTTAATAGGTCCCTACATAGAAGCGCATCAAACCAAAGCCACATCAAAGGAAATTCGTGCATGCATCTGCAGTCGCGTAAAAATTACACGCGGCATCTTCCAAAGATGCAAAAGGTGCAAAATCCTTTCGACGTGGGTGGCAAAGATTACTGTACCTACTTACAGTACCAACTACTTTCAAATTCAAAGCTTTTTGAAAACAACCAACTTACTGGAGGCAATTTATGCACATTGCAACAACACAGCCATGGACCGACCAACAACTATTTACTCGGATAGAGAGATATCAGATCAGAAACACGAAACGGCTGAAATTATTTGCAGGGCTCTGAATTCGGTTCAAAATTTGAACCAGCAAGAATCTTTTTTCCACCCTGTCACCATGTTCTGTTCGTAATTTGCCTTTGACGAATTATTGATGAGGAGTAATGATTATAGGTGGTGTGTGCCGTTTTTCGCTATTTTGAGGTCTTCTGTTCTGTTCCTTTGCATACGTTGATATGTTATAAACACTACGAAACCGCAAACTGCGCGTTCCATATCGGCATGCAGGGTTGCGCGGGCATGGACATGATGAAAAGGCATGATGATCAAAAAAGAAATGTCAAAAAAAACATCAACAAACCGGTTTGTGCTTGAAAACGTATGATTTTCTTCCTGATGTCAGGGAATGATTTATCATTTGTTTCATTTCCAATTATTGATTGAGTGTCACGTCATGTGTATCTAATTCAGATTTCAATCGGTTGAGGATGGAATCAAGCGGTAGTCCGTTGGATAAAAACACCCGCCAAAGCTTTAGTTTCCTTCATAGGAAGAGTTTTATTCCTTACGCAAATTGGAGCAAATTGCCAGTTCATATGATGGGTATTCTCCGCTGTTATCTCAAATTAACGTACGGATGGTTTTTAACGGACGAAATAAACTATCCATTAAGAAAATTGTACACATTTGACCAAGCATTTGATGTTGGCCTCTTAATAATTTAGTATACGGAGCCATTCTGAATACACGGGCCATAGGAGATTTATTTCAGACTTTTGAAGCACGGGGCAATGTAATTCCCCATTTCTCATGCGCTGCAAAACACATTACGTGAGGGAATGCATTTAACGGCGCTTACTAGATGGGGAATAACATTGCCCCGTGCTTCAAAAGTCTGACAAAAATCTCCTATGGCCCGAGTATTCAGAATGGCTCTATATTCATTAGGACTCAGCAACATCCTTTTGAGAGCCCACGAGAAGATACCAAAATAATCCTATTCTCGTATCCGAATACAGAATTTACATTTCCGACGAGTTGGTGTATTCCCAATCGATCCGCCATTAACAGTTCTCAGAATACGTAATGGTGCTTGTGATTTTGCATTTGCTCGGCAGAGTTACTCTATTTTTCCCAGGCCTGTATCGAGGGAAAATTGCAGTGGAATTTATTATTCACAAAATTATTTCGCTCAAGTTCATGATGAATTTTGTCCAATTATTTTGTCATTAACGACGCGAAGATTACTGGTTGGATATTGTAGACCAGCATGAAAATCGAATTTTATGCCAAATTAACTCCTCCACTTTGCACTATGAGCACTCCAAAGGGCAAAGAAATTTCATTATTATTGTAGCAATGGACATATCGTACACG
The DNA here is from genome assembly GCA_030068105.1 of Sinentomon sp. SZTP_YWyxl. NCBI lineage: Eukaryota > Metazoa > Arthropoda > Protura > Sinentomata > Sinentomidae > Sinentomon > Sinentomon sp. SZTP_YWyxl. Next base: position 16,118 of record JASGXE010010120.1, read on the forward strand.
CAACGCATGCCACCATTGGATTCGGATGGGATGGTCATTGGTCACTTATTGCCTCAAAAATTTTTGAAAACAATTGTTGAACATGATGTAACGATAGGGTTGTTTGTTATGTTAAGTTCCGAAGTGGGACACTGGGTTAACCTAACCTGGTGTTCAGAGGAAAAACGGTGGTCACCAATTTCACCTGTGTGAGGGTTAGAGAAATTAGATTTCAAGATTCGTTCAATTTTTCACCAAGGTATAAAGGAAAGGGGGGGCAGAGATTGAGAGATTTGAGAGGGGAACCTAAGGGATTGTCATGGGGAACGGTTAACTCTTACGAGCATTGAGAAACACATTATGAGTAGAAAAAAAAACACTGAATCACATTAGTTTGATGGCACTTAACTTCAGTTGGATGAAGTCCAGAGGTTGACGTGTTTAAGCACTTGGATGGCATCAGTTGTGAGGTTGCGAGAGAAATCCTGTCTTGAAGATGGACGGTGGTTCCGGAATGGATTTGGGCGGATTCAGAGTACCAACATCAGATGAAGGAAGAGGGAAAGAGATGACCAGGACGTCGTGAAGAATTCACTTATTGCCAGGTTGACAGAAGAGATAGCCGGTGAATATCCGGTTTGATGAGTTAAAAAGGGTTCATTAATTACAGCTGAAGGATGGAGAGCGAGCTCATCAGTGTTGTTCTATGACCAGAGAATTATTGTTGAAAAGGGGAACCGGACAGTTGGCCGCCGTGGACATCTGGCCGCCGAGGACATCTGGCCGCCGAGGACATCTGGCCGCTGGAGTTGGACATCTGGCCGCCGGACAACTGGCCGCCGTGGACAACTGGCCTCCGTGGACATCAGGCCGCCGGACATCTGGCCGACGGACAACTGGCCGCCGCGGACATCTGGCCGCCGCCAGCCAGCCGTTAAGCCGCAGCGACACAATTGCATTCATGAACATTGATGACGTTGGACATTATAGCGCGAAGGATATCATTATTTATTTTTCATTAATTTGTTTGTTTAAAAACGATACCGTCACAAAAATAATTGAATTGAATTGAATTGTATTTGTGGGTTTCCCCATTATCATACACATAGGATACAACAAATTTTTGTTGACAAATAATTGTTGACAAGACCGAAAAACAGCATTCTAGTCAAGATTTAGTAAAAATAAACAAATAGAAACCGAACAGTTCAATATCAGTCAGAAAGCATTCAAACAAACTGAGGTGGTGCGACGGGGGAACGTAGCCGGTCAGAAATTTTTAGCTTCGAATGGTCTTGAACTATGTTAGGTTAGGTTAGGTTAGGTTAGGTTAGGTTAGGTTAGGCGAGGTTAGGTTTGGTTAGATTAGGTTAGATTAGGTAATTAGGTGTAATATAGGTTTGGTGTGGTAAGGTGAGGTCAATTTTACTTTGGTGAAGATTTAGCGAGATGAGCAACATTCCATCTTAAAGTGTTTCGGACCAGAGAATCTCAACCGGTGCGAGCACTTCTTCGGGATGTACACTCCTGAGAGGTGAGGGGTGAGAGATCTGGCCGCTGTAAACATTCGTCCTCCGGACGTTTGGTATCCGCGACATCTGGAAACCATCATCAAAATAATTGGTTGAAGCGCAGTTTGAAGGGAAAAAAGTTTCGATTGGAGCGTTGACTGTCGAAATTTTAAAAGCAATTTTGAAGTTAACGCTTATTGACACATTTTTGGGGTCGGAAAAGAATGAATTCGTGGAAGCGGCTTGAGAATCTGGGGGTTTGGAAGTGAACCAAACTCCTTAGCCCGGCAAGGGGATTCAATTTGCAAGGCATCAGCCAGTCAATTGTCCAGGACAGACCAAAGTTGGGAAAGGATTAATTTGAGGAAAATAAAGCATTCTATAGGTACCTACATTGTAGGGCATCTCAACATGATACATGCCAAATATATGGGAGAAAGCAACGACAAAACGTCATGAATTTCAAACGTCCAACGTCATCATTAATGTCCATCCGCGACGTGTAGCGGCGGCTTAATCTCCACGGCGGCCAGATGTCCGCCGCGGCCAGATGTCCTCGGCGGCCAAGTGTCCGCGGCGGCCAGTTGTCCAGCGGCCAGATGTCCAACTCCAGCGGCCAGATGTCCGGCGGCCAGATGTCCGTCGGCCAACTGTCCGGGAACCGTTGAAAAGAGATGACTGGGTCATGGGAAGGGGCCATCATTGAAGGGGCCTTGTCAGAGATTTTCATAACGAGATGAACCATTTGCCATTTTGGGTGGTGTCCAAATTGAATTTGAAGTTGGTTCCTTCACCAAGAGATGGCCAGCGCCATGGCCATTTCCGAAATAAATACGGAGCGCTGGGACTCGAACCTGCGACACGCATAATGCAAAATCAATTACGAAAGTCTGTGGCCAGTGGTTCAACCACTGAGCTACGACGACTTTTCGGTTTTCTCTGCCTGAAAATCGCATTGGAATTTACGGACAAATTTCGTGCGCAATGACAAACAATCGCTTTCACGTTCGTCAAGTTGTTTCTCCCGCTCTTGCAACTTAAAAATCGGCAATTTTTCCACGAATTGGTTTGCTCTTTTGGGCCAAAATTCAGCCAGTTGACCTAATTCCGTTTAGCTTTTGTCATGTTTAGCCAACGTTCTTAGAAACGGATGACTTGAAAATGGACAGATAACATATGCCAACGACTGAATTTGAGGAGACATGACCACAAACTGTGCGTAGAACCGCTTTGTCATTTTTGCCAAATTTTTCTGAGTGGAGCTGGTCATCTTTGCCGACGTTCTCTTTCTGCGAGTACTTACTTTCGCCGCAAGATGACACCATTGAGCCCGTTACGAAAAACAGTGGAGGGGCCAAATCAAATGGTTCGTCTCGTTGTTTGATGTTTCTGGGCCTTGTGTATAAAGTGGGCTGTAGCTTTGACATGCCTTTACGGAAACTTGTTGTGTCTCATGGTAGCAACTCCTGTGATAGGAGTTCTGTACCTGGTGGAGGTTTGCGCTGCCGATTTTTGACGACCCAGCAAAAGAGACTGACTGAACGACCTGGTCAATTTATAACCTAGCAAAAACTCACGTGACCGTTTTTCAATTCATTTTCTGCATTGCTGCGCGATTTGGTTGATTGTAAATTTTCCACGACGTGTTCAAACGTTTACGCACGTCAACATAGTGGGCGTGCCCAGTATGTTACGCCACCCCCTTGAAAGCAAGAATTCCGTTACAGAATGTGACGGAATTCTGTTGAAATAAAACCCATCCATGCACTTTGCAGCAAAGTGATTAGAGTTCATTTTACCGCCTTGTTTCCATTTCATCATCTCGAATAATCGTAATTTTAGAAAGCACACGTCTACAAGAAGACACTACAGGCCTTGATCTATCCGATCTCTTGCACGACTCCTCACAATTTCGTCATGTGGACGGCAACCTCACCGACCTACTGCTACGAGTGCGAGGGTCTCCTCTGGGGTATTGCACGCCAGGGTGTCAGGTGTACGGAATGCGGGGTCAAATGTCACGAGAAGTGCAAAGATTTGCTGAACGCTGATTGTCTACAAAGTAAGTATTTTCTGTTAAAATTTTTATTATTGGAAGAACGCAAGTATTTCAGAAATTCCAATCGGGATTGATTGTGTAGAGACTTCGTCGTCCCTTAAATTTGCTGATACCAGCAAGGCAACAACCTGGTTTCTTTTGGACGTTGCTGATGGTTAATGCATAAATACGGATAGTATCAGATCAGCTGCGGTTTTTGTTCTTTCATATTTTAAACACTCCCACACTCGTAGATTGGCTAAATTCAAACAGCACGCTGCCAGTATTGCAATGTAGTATTTTGATGTCGACAAATAAAAAGATTGCATTCCTCATTGTCACTCAAAGCACAAGAACACTCACCGTCAACTCAATAGTCAATCTGGTGGAAAGAATTAGCAATGCGAAAATTTCAGTTCCATATGCACAACGACGTTTATTCCAAACTCGATTGTCGTTTCGAAGCATACATCGAATTTATCCATCAACAGCTCTTGAGTTCAAGCTAAGCGTGAATGGCAAATACTTTCATCAATTTTTTTTAACTTAGCACATTTTCAATAATTATTTTGATTTCAACGAACGATCAGTAAAAACGAAAACGGATGTCACCGCTTAAAGAATTCTCCATAAGGAGTTTCACCACAAAAAGTTCAGTTTATAGTCCCCGTGATTTTTACATCTCCAATATCAATATTCGCAGGGTCATACCTTTCATCCACCATGTCCGCATTAGAATTGCGTTTTAATTATTTAGAACGTAGTTATAGAGACCCACAGTCTATGGAAATAACCCATCACAGCATTTCTGTCCCTGAAATATTTGATTTGTTTTTGTTTTTGCTCTTTGATGATTGCTTAATTTTTCATTTGAGATCTAATTGCGCGTTTGAACATCATTGCGAATCATGAAGCATTGCGAGCGAAATATCGTAAGTCAGTTTCCGCTACAGTTGATAGTCTCAGATGGCATTTTTGCAAATGGATTTACTCAACCAACATCTCCTGGATCCTCTTTAGTTTTGCTCCATCGCCATATTGCCCTGCCAGATGTTCGTTTCATCACTTCTGCAGCTGAAACGCGTCTTCGGATCGCTTCGTTCCGGAACCATTTCAATAGCAGCAGAAACCGGCGATTGATTACGTTGCAAATGACTGCTTGGATGGTTCGAACGACGTGTACCTATATCTTTTATCCCATTGCATATCGAACAGTGAATTATCAAACTCCAAGCGCAAGACCTTCAGTCCGACGAAACAACAACAACTGCATTCGCTTTTTATCTCCATGTTAACCCCTTCCCTTCCTGACAATGACAATGGCATCTGCTCACTGGAGCTTGCATTTTGATTCACTGTCTGTTCCATATGCATTCAGTCATCGATGCTTGGAATACACATCAATCATAGGGTTCTGATGCTGTTGAATAGGTTCAGAGGTTCCGGAATGAAGAGTGCCGAAAGAGATGCGTTCCAATTGTAGAAGTGTTGGAACGAACATCAGGACGATGGAGCAAAAGTGAAAAAGATAAAAAATTATGGTTGAGTGAACACATCCAAAGTCTTTCCACTTTCGACTATTTCCGGAAAGGGTTTAAGTTAAAAATTGCACAATATCTTGTTCGACTTTTAGAACATGTATCTACCAGCAACCACACAACTACCAAGAAACCGTTGGAAAAAAAAACTACCGAGAATGCATCTCTTGGGAATTGCATCTCTTGGGAACGCAGCTTTACGCTGCGTCTGTGTCCAACACTGTCCACTCCACCACTGTTTGCAAAAATCTGGAAAAATTTCATCACATTTCTCGAAAGCCGTAGATGAATTAAGAGACGAGCTGGTTTTGTCCGAGAAATATGGCTTTCTGGTACTTAACAGGTATATATAGGTATCTTGCTGAAAGGCTCGGATAGGGTGAGATGACAGGGATTGAATATGGAACACGGCTCTTTACGGATATAAATAAATATAGATAATAAGTGATGCTCGCAGAACAATTCAAAAAGCGAAGTGAAATCAAAAAGCACAAAACAAGATCTTCCCTTCCCATCCCTTATTATTAGCTCTTGAGAAATTCGACTGACTATTGCGCTGAGTAAACTTCACTTTTTTGTTTTAATACCATTGGTATTAAAACGTTTTCAGTGAAGTTTACTCATAAAACAAAATCAACCATATTCGTCAGCCAGCGCTGTGTCGTCGAGAGTGGGGGCATCGCCGGGGAACGTATGCTCCAGCCCGTATATGTGCGCAGGTGCCCTTTTAAAGAACTTCTGAAGAAAATTCTATACCAACCAAATCAAACTTATTTGCGAAAAATTAGCGAAAATGAATGTCTTGTGCCACCGTTTGAAGAATTTTTGAGGGACACCATCTCTCAAGTCGCCTGCTGCTACTCTGCCATTCGTAACCCCACAGCAGGGGCTGCCACCCCAGACACCGATTTGGTCGCATGGGACCACATTTGGATGGCGGTTGCGGACTGCGGAGCTAACGAACAAAATGGCACGCATCCATATGCTTTTTGTTCCAACTGTGCCACCTGCCCTCCAAAATCTATCCACGCCACCACAGTCGTTTCTTTCTGCCTGTCTGCCTGCTTGGCCGCTGAGTCTGAAATTGCGAAATCCTTTCGTTCGTTGAGTCAGATGCTTACAGAGCCTTATTATTCCTGTCGAAGATTTAATATGGTTGTATACATATTCAGGGATGCATTGCCGACGTTTTATTATAAAAACCTAATTTCTCTTTCGAAACGATGATAACAATAACAACAATAACAATGTTGCTTTGCTGTTCCGTTATCTCATCGTAAAAATAATGAAAAATCTTCTGCGTAGGGCTTCCGGCAGGAGAAAAAATTCGCTGCAGAGGATGGATGCAACATCTGAATCCATTTTGCATTGACTTTGATCCTCTTTGAACCTCTTTGCATGGAATTTTTGAAGAAAAAAAAAACGGAAATAAAAACAGATATACGTACTTACAGAACTGAAAAGCAATTTCCGATGTGGTATACGTTCCCAAGTACCTACAGGTCCTTACGAGTGTTCAGTATTCCTGAGCACAATAAATAGACCTGTTTCCCGCCATCGCTGTTTCGGCTACTTTACTTTGGGTGGGGTGGGAGACGGCTTCAATAACGCGCATCTATATTACCTGAAAATATTACTGCATCCGTCGCCATAGATTGATGGTGATGATTTCCCATCAATGCATCCTTTCTGCAAGCTCAATCGCCACGCCATCGGTCTATTTATGACTGATGTCAAGAACTCCATCGCCATAAGAATGTATTACCGTACCATAGATTTTAGATTTCGCTTGCCCTTCTGCAGTTATGCGCTTCTGCGTTTGCTGAAGCAATGGAGTCTAACTTTTGAAAGATACACCTCCTCAATTAAGACCAATAACAATCACGCCTGACGGATATGCATGGCTCAAGAAGGTATACCTGCGTTACGTAGTAAGCCAATAAAATAGTTATTGGTTCTCCACGAACAAATGAAATGAAAACAAAATGCCAAAGCCGTAATTACTGACCAGTTGGACATGGGGTTTTATCACTATTTTGTTCTTTTGTTTGCATAAAATTATATTTCAGTACGCATCAACGTTTCAGTTTTGAAAAGTGTTCAATCAAATAGTTCTCATGATGGAGTAGCATGAGTACCTATTACCTATTCTCTTTCATGCCTTGACTGCAATGATAATGAACAGGCTATGTTCATTTTGCCCCGCAAAGCATTTAAAGCATACAAAGCCACATTTGTAGCAGATTTGATATCTCCGTGGTTAATATCATGTAGATAGGCACCACAACAACAACAACAAAAATGACAAAGTGAAGAGAGTCAAACGCAAAGCCAGCTCATATTGCGAAATCTCCCGCCCTTCCTATAATAGATGGGTACCTGATGGCAGCACGGCAGATAGAAGTTTAGAAATGTGGAACCATTCTCGTGGTGGTGGTGGTGTTAGTATAGTGGTGGTCCGGTGTCCCTCGTTCACTTCGTCATAGGTGCAGCTCTAGGGCTGAGGCACCTGAGCTGCAATTCAATTCCCACTTCTCATGATAAATTTATGCCATAGGAATAGGCGCGCACACACACGCACATACCTATTATAACAGTTCGATGCTTTTGGCTTGAAACGAAAATACCGCCAAAAGGAGCAAAACATATGCAACACTCGTATGTATGTGCATAGGTGCGAGTGGATTATAGAGCATGATTTGTTAATTTTCGTCATAGTTCCGTTTCTATATCATAATGGCAACCAGATACAAATAACTGTTCGCGGAGCATCGGCGAATTCAGCCAATACAGGTGTCATACACCTTTCCAGTCATTGAGGCAGAGAGGTTCCAGCAACAGGAGAAACTCAACGGGTCTCGGACACTTTCGAATATTTTGATGCTTTTGCATTTGTACCCACAGTAGCGGACAATACATTTTAGGGCTCACCATATACGAGTACCTGTCTAGCGAAGGCTGGACCATAACATATATGTATATCTCCAATGAATCTACAGAAGGTTCTTTATCATATCTCTTCTTCTACCTCTTCTATCTCTATTCCTCCACAGGGGCTGCCGAAAAGAGCTCGAAGCACGGAGCTGAGGACAAGGCCAATACGATCATCACAGCGATGAAGGAGAGGATGAAACAAAGGGAAAGAGATAAGCCTGAGATTTTTGAACTGATAAGGTAGGATATGATCTATTGGGTATCTTTACGGGTTTTCGATACACAACAGGTTAACACTGTTGAAAATTATATCACATCCCAAACCCTCCTCATAGTTCTTTCTCTGCAGTCAGGTAAAACCAGAAACCATCCAACCAAATAATCCACCCGACACCCGAATCGCCCAAACCAGTACCCAAGTCACCCAGACCACCATAGCACCCTAACACACCCTCAAACCACTCAAACCAGCAACCCAAACCACGCAAACCAGCAGCCCAAACCACCGGAACCATGAACCAAACCACCCAAGAAATAGGTTGACAAAAATAAGCAATGATGGGTTGATGAGGATAGGCGAAGTTTTGGTGAGTTTATTGGTTGGCTTTAATGAAGAAATAACGAAAAAAAACCGCAGCCACCCATACTACCCAATTTCTCCCGCCAGCCAATTTCCTATAGGTGTAGACGTTTTGTTTTTACAAGTATGAAAACCAAAAGGTATAGGTGGGCTGGCAACAAGCAAAAGTCAAAGGACACAGGAAAGGAAACAGGTTGACGACGAACAATAGAGGTGAATGCAGATGGGTTATAGGTCACGCTTGGATAGCGTTTTAGAAGCAGAGACTAAAAAGTAATATCAGCTTTTTTCAGCTCAATATCTGTTACGAATTAGGCATCTATACCATCATAGATTTGGTATGCAGTGTATGCATGAGGGCGCTCTATAGGAGAAATATGAATACCGTGAAATCTCTTTTTTATGCATTTGTAGTAAGCCAAGTCTGTTGACGTCCTTTGCGTTTTCTTTTTGTTTACGAGTAGGCCTTATTCCTTAATTCAAGTGAACCAAAACACACTTGACTAAATCAGCCTACCCTCACCACCAATTGCTTGTCACCCTAATGGTACTTCTTGTACCTCCTACTTGTCCTTTAAGTCTTGGATTGCAGGTTTACGTTTGGTTTGGGTAGCCTACTCTGAGTTGTTGGCTTGAGTTGCTGGTTTGGGTGGTTTACGGCGGATGAACCAAAGATGCAAGGTGATTTGCATTTTTCGGTTGAAAAGTAGTTTATTATGCAGACAAGTTTAAATGTCAGGCGATGGTTTGTTGCAAAAATGTCCAAGGTGGAAGCATATCCGAAGTAGGTGCCTCCGAAAACAATGTTGGAGTACCTATTATACGTACCTTTCCAATTCCCTTGATTTTCAATATTTCTCATTAAACGTCTTGTCATTGCAAAAAATAAGAGCAAGGAACAATAATTTTATCGATTGTTCACATTGTCAAGGATATGCTCGTACCTTGGCCTACTACCTCCACTGCAGATGTGTGTATGCGGGCGTGCGTGCATGTGTGTGTGTATGATAAATGCTTCCTAAATGACGATAGAAAAAGAAAAACCCTTCTCTAGGTTACCTGCTTCGCACAGCTAAACTGCGAGAAGAAGGTATGATGTGATTCAGTTAAAAATCATCTGAGACTTCATTTGCCCGCCCAATGCTTTGCCTATGTTTTCAACCAATTTAACTTACCAACTTAACTTCAGGGCTGTGTTTTCTGTCGATGATAACACCCACTCTAATAACATGAAATCAATGAAACAGTCGGTACTGGAAGGCACAAGCAAGTGGTCAGCCAAAATAGCAATTACAGGTTCGAATCAATCTAGATCCCACAGCCAGACGAGTAGATTCTTTCCTATCCCTCCATATGTGGTGATGCTTTCTGGGTAACATCCTGATGAAATCTGTCTGCATCCCCATTCCTATACCCCATATGCGCTTGGTGTCCCACCATGGAAGAGTGTGTTCTTAGTAGTTTGTGATGTCTTATTGACTTGTGATGTATTCGTATGTCATCGTCTCAGGTTAAATTGCTTTTGCAGTGTTTTTTTGTTTGTTTGTTTAATTAATGTCCGCTGTAACTATGCTGAACCTATTGTCGCAATGTTTGTTGGCATGTTCCATTATTGTGGATGTTCTCGTCAAAAAGCGTGTCCGTGAGTTAAGTGATTCAGAAATAACGGACCAATCTAACGCATGGCCTCTCAAACAGGCATATCCAAAGAAAGGCATGCAACGCGGGATGGTATCACAGACCGCAGACGAGCAACATTTTACAATCTGTGAAATGTCTGCTGTCTTTTATTGGACTTCAGATTATTCGAAAACCAGCGTTTGGGAAAACGTCCGCGAATAGATCACGTTTTGCACTACAGCAGAATGTCGAAAATGGGACCCGAATTGCGTCCCTTAAAATTCCGTCTCTATCTATTATCTCTGAAGTTTAAACCTCTCTGGTACGTACTACGCGGGTACAATCTGCTGTTTCTACCTATTTTAACTTCGTGGGTTCTCCAGTGCCGTAAATGGTAAACCTACGTCTGCATGTTTTGGTATGGAATTATCTTATACATAAAGATAAAGCAACAATGCAGGCAATCACATACCTATGAATATACAATTGGTTGAGAAAATTCAGATTTGCTTCCGACCGTTATCTTGCACTCAATAATAATTCAATAACTTAAATGTGGCCGCTTAGGGAACCGCAGTCTAACATTTAGGTAATTTTCTCAACTCTTGGTCAGGATAGCATGGGCTAATTTTAGCAGTGGAGAGCCGGTTACGAGTGAAATTTCACAGCCTTTTAGACATAAGAGGTGGATGCCATGTCGTTGGCATCGACCGCCTAGTGCTGATCCCGGGGCTATCACTTAACATGGCATAAATGTGTAAGTGCCTACTCACTTGCATCTACGCATATTGTTGCTTAATGGACTGCTGAGTGGTGTTTCTAAGCAGCGAATGGAGATGAAAATTAGCTTATGTATATACCTATTTGTCTGCTACGAAGAAACCTTTATATATGAATAGACACAGTTGAAAATCAAAATATGCTTACAGATAGCAGGCGAGGAATTTCGCAGAACAAAAGAGGTTAGCTCCAAATTTGTGCTGTCCAGCTTTTCTTACTCCTGTGGAGAAAGGATAGGGGAGTCTGGATGTACCAACTGACATAATTTATAACGAAGCACTTACCATACTTCGTTTTCGTACTGACCCCTACATGTATGGGACTTAGCCACTACCTACCCGTTCTGGTTAACTCTTTCATCGTTCGAAACTCTAACGTAAGACCGAAACAGTTTTCAGATTTCACCATCAGAAACGTTCCCACCTTCACCTAAACATCTCAAAACAAAATTCCACAAAACTGCACTACAACGTCGGCCCACTGGATGGCCATCGTGGCTACTGCGACCGTGACTGCAGAATTACTAGAGATCGGAACTGGACACCACATCGAACCATGGAACTTGCTGATGGCTGTGGTTTTTCCAGTTCATCAGATCTGAACATGAACATGCAAAAAGATGAAGAAAAAAACGATAGATAATATTCGTAATCTCACTCCGTGATTTCACATGAACTAGGAAGAGAAGAAGGAATCTTGGAAAAATTCAACCGTGTTGGCACTGGCTTCGGAATAATACACCCCTATACATACATTGAATAATACATACAAGTCTTAAAACATAGGAGTTCATTAATAACTTAGGCGCCATTTAGAATCAATGGCAGCATGCGACGCAAAACATCATAACACTCGTGTGAGGCGTGAAGTTGCAATAAGCCCTGTTGAAACGGCGAATTCATTGTGCAGGGATCGCTTTTCAGATAACCCCCCTTTACCTCTATCCTCTCGTTCACGATCTTACTCCCTGACTCGCTCACTTTTCCATTCCTTTTT
>JASGXE010010121.1:0-14841 GCA_030068105.1 Sinentomon sp. SZTP_YWyxl
CCTCAGCCTTTCCCCAGTTGGCAATCTGGACTGAGCTCACGGCGACCACAGCTGCTCTCAGAAAACAAACAATATTCCGCAAGAAAGTGTGACGAAGCATTTTCGAAGGATGAAGAATGAATTGCGGTAAAGAGCAATCAAGCAAACGGAGTACTTTGCCCCCCTGATATGGCTCTGAGATATCGCGACCACCCTGGTCGCAGGAATAATACATTGGTCTAGATGTGAAAGCAGGGGGATGATATTTCGATCCTTGGTGCAGGGTTGCTGATAGACATCATCTTGCAATCAGTTACACGGCGTTTGTTGGCTGGTATCAAAACCAGCCAACAACCGACAGAGCATTTCTTGGCTGGTTTCGTAAACGGAAACCGGCCAACAAACGACCAGTCACCGTCTTCATCATCATCATCATCATCATCATCATCAACCGCCATCTGAGCTGACAGCCATACGGCCGGTGGCTCGGCGAGGAGGGCCACTCTGGCTGAAAGCCATTGCCTCAACCATTATACCTCAACCTGTCGGTCATTGTCCGACTCTTAACACAATAACATTAACATAACACTCACAACTTGTGACACACGCACAACTTGTGACACACTCTCTGCCACCAAGTGCAGAAAACTTTGCTTATGTCTATCTTGTCTTATCTAACTATCTATATGTATCTAATTTGTTTTTTTTAACATGCAGTCATGCACAAAAGGTTAAAACGTTCAGGAAAAGTCAAAACTGCATCCGAGCCTGAAATGGACAAAAGAAAATAAAACCTGGAACGACAAAAATAAAACAAAATCAAACCTGAAATGAAGAATAAATTAAGACCTGAAACGAAAAGAAGATGAGATCTAAAAAAAGCAGAATGGTTATCCTTCGAGTATATAGAACAGTCAAAGTTTCATAATGCATGAAAATCGTTACGAAAAGCAGGCAAATGAAGTGAAACGTAAAAGTAAACGATGGGAATGAAATCCTGGGAATTTGTTAAATCAATGAATCTGCTTGAATGACAAAAAGTAAGCAACAAACAATGCCTTAACATGAGTACAGGTTCTTTTGAAACCAGGCCTTGGATGATGCTTTACCGGAATGGTATAATTCACTCATTAAGTCCCGAGGCAGGGAATTCCAGTCACGGATAGTGCGAGGAATAAAAGAATAATGGAATACATCCTTGTTACAGCTTATTTGTTGGATTTTCATTCTATGGTCCCATCGAGAAGTATAATTTGGAGTCTTTATAGAAGATCTCAAGTCAGTTAGGAAAGAACATGAACTAGAATAGATGTGAGAGAGCAAGTCAAGCCTCGAGCATTTGCGTCTTCCAGCAAGAGAACACCATCCTAGGTCTTTAATCATAGCGGAAGGGCTATCAAATCTTGCAAATCGATTAGTTACAAATCTCGCCGCTTTCCTCTGGATGGCTTCTACGGCTTCAACTTCGCACAGCTTAAAAGTGTCCCAAACAGCCGAAGAATACTCGAGAAGTGGTCTAACAAGGGAAAAATATGCGGCGGATTTGGTGTCACTCGTTCCATGCTTTAGAGTCCTCCTCACTAGGTACAGCATACGATTAGCCTTGCTAATAACTGAGGAAACATGCTTACCCCAGCTTAAGTTTCTTGAAAAGGTCAAGCCGAGATATTTGTATTCGTTCACGGAATTTAAGACACCAGAACTCAGAGTGTACTGGAACTGAACATGAGACAACTTTGATGTGACTGGAAGGAGGGCACACTTGTCAAAATTTAGCTGCATCTGGTTTGTTTTACACCAAGATTCGATTTGCCTGAGATCCGACTGCAATAGTTCTAAAATAAAAAAATCTGACCTCACAAAATGGCGTATTCTGCCAGATTCGCAATTAATCTGCTGTGAAACTTGGCAATCATGCTATTGTTCATGTGCGCCGTGAGCCGCAACAGGGGAGTTTTTTTGTTGTGTTGTGCAAAACAGTATTCTGTTGTCCAAAATGTTTGAAAAAAAGGTAGCAAATTTAACAAAATTTCAAATTTTGAAAAAACGGACTATGTTCTCTCACATAACTTCTGTGCTTCTGTCGCATTTTAGCAATCATGATGTTTTCAGTCGCCATGCAAAGAAAAAAAGGTGAACTCAAGTATGAGCACCAGTGGCGGTGTGGTGAACCTGTCTCATGCAGTGTGCTTAGACTGTTTAGAAAAAGTGGGACTGCCCTTATCATCTTGGTCCCATTTCTTGTGCTGTTATTTCTTTCGCCCAACTTTCGGTATCAGTGCCCAAACTGAGAGAGATATTGAGCACTTTGTGGTGAGAGTTTTTATTCAGATTCGATACCCTCGTTTGCACCCTTTAGAGCCAAAGGTCCAGTGTAGCGGCCAAACCATTTCAGTGATATTTGCCCTTTTCGTTGGGATGTCAACTTCACTTTGAACTTGGCACGTCCACTGTTCATTTTTCAGCAAATCGCTTCCAAATTTTGCATGCACATATACACCCTCGTTTAAGCACTTTAGCACCCACATTTCAGCGTTTGCGTCGAAACTGCGTCATGTGTCATGCTGTGTCAGAGACTTTCGGTACTTTTAATTGGTTCCAGCATCGCAGTAATGTATAGGCCACCACTTTTTAACCGTTGGAGCCGAAACCATTCCAGAGATACTTTTGGTCTTGCCCCATCCTCCCTCGGCGAGGCGCACTAAATGAGGTCGGAAAGAGAGACTTAGTGGCCAGTCTCTTAGTCCTTCGGATGGGACTTTAAGAAGGAGGTCCCGTGTGCAGTATCACACCGCGCACGTTAAAGAACACTTAGCTCCAAGTCCAAGATAGTGGCTTGGCAGGTTACACTGCGACACAACAGAGAAACCACATCTCACAAGTCACACGTCTACTGTTCTGCAGAGCATGACTCTCTCCGGGATATCCTGCGGGTTGGCGTGTAAACGCCGTAAACTGGTCCGAGTCGTTTCAGTTGAATGCAGAGCAGAATTGGGTTACGATTATGGGGCATAGTTCTCCTTCCGAACCGAGGTGTGTGCAACAAGGTAAAAGGTCGGACCACCAGCCGAATGGCTATCAGTCCATATGACTCCACGATGATGTTGATGATGAAGTCACAGTGAAGTTGGCGTCCTCAGTAAAATTGCCTTGTGTCCCGTAAACGGTATGGTCTTTTTCGCTGAAAAGTTGGCGCAAACCACTGCTGAATCAACGCGAACGGAAGCAAAAAATTCTGTGAGGGGCGAAAGTGTGTGATCCAACTTCACAGACATTTTGAGAAGATATGCAGGCCTCACACCTAGAAGATGCACGTCCTGCTAAACTGTAACCGTAAAACGTAACTGTAAAACGTGCCCAGTGTGATGCTGCACACGGGGCCTCCCTCTTAAAGTCCCATCCGACGGACTAACAGACTGGCCACTAGTCTGTCTTTCCGACCTTATTCACCATGCCTCGCCGAGGAAGGATGCACACACAATTTGTGCCACGGAAAATCTCGTGTCCCGAATGGGATTCGAGCCCGCAACCTTCAGGTCACGAGTCCGACGCGCTAACCACTGCGCCACGAGGATCAGACTCCTGACTTTATGTTTGCGAACACCGCGCCTAATCAAAATTGGTGATTTTTCAGGATCCAGTGCAAAAACCTCTCTTCCGACGTGATTATGTCAATTTTCCCGCCACTATGGTGGGGATTTCTTCATGTTGGCAATGCCAACTCATATGGAAATGGAAAGAAACAATGGGATGTTATCCACTTCGTTGACAAATGCACGCAAAAAAGTACACCCAAGGGATGTTCAAAAGTTATTCAAAAACCATCTCACGAAGGGATGAAAAAGGACCCATTCGAAATAACATATTGGGACACTTTTTGGAAAGAAATTTGAATTTGCCGGGGTGTAAAGGGATTTGAATTGAATGGGATGTTCCTAGGACTGTCTCGTTTGTGTCTGAAAACAGTCCGATGTTTTGTTCACTTTCAGATCCATAAAATCTGGGGAACCATCGCTGATTCGCAAGAAATTAAACTCGAAACATCGAAAATTAACTAATGACAAATGAGTTTTGAACCGACCGCATAGTTTGCGTAAAATATGGGATGACCAGCCAAGCCAAAAATCCAAATCCCAGGGAAATTGCACTTTTCCCTAGTGGCAACTGACAATCCAAAAAATCTACACGCCAATATGTTCTCTCATCTAAGTGCAGCATAGATCAACACTTTCACTCTCAATGTTGTCAGCGTTTACCATGGCAACTCCCCTACAAATCGCAAAATCGATAAAAAAGGATTAAAATGAAGCTGACGGGTCAAAACGTTTTTATGTGAAGGGAACTTCAAACCCACATGCCAACGAGTACCATCAGCAACAAATATTCGTTCAACATGAAATCACAGAAATTTGCTCCTCCATCCCCGCAATCTCCCTAAAATATTAAACCTACAAAAGAGCTGAAATGAACATAGACGGTGCCAAAATCTTGTCATGCGGTGAAAGCAAAACAGCGAGATTGGCGAAAAAGAAAAAAGAGAACGCGACACAATTAATGAAATTTTTGCGCCCGCCGGAATTAGACCAGATAATTCTTCATGGGGTCGGGCCCTGTTGACTTACCCCAAAGAGAGCCCTCAGGTCAGGATTATTCCGTAGAACGTGAGGGAATCAATCCAACTCCACCCACCGCAAGAAGCCCCGTTTCTAAGAAATTTAACATTTGTTTTGGGAAAGTGGACAACTTTGAAATGAATTCGGAAACCTTTTGGATAAAATGTTTTACACAAATCTGATTTTTTCATGGCATAAACAAGTGGGCATTGTGCGCGAAGGGGTGTTGGTAGGGTAAAAAATCGCAGATGCCCCTGGTTAGGGCTGAAATGGCTAAAGGGTATTATCGGGGGGAGACATGATATGATGCTTCCGTTATCATGGATTGTCTCCCGGGACGATCTATTATAGGGAAGCATCATATTATGTCCCCCATTAATTTTATGATTTTCAGACGCCCACAAGCACTGGGTGACACAGTTGTTGCGGACATCGTTCAAATATTCTTGAGTGGGTTTCCAATGGGTATTGACGATGCGATGCTCTTTGCGAGAAATAGAAAGTGTACAGCCGGAGTGATACTTGATCCGCCGTTTTTGGAGGCATTGCAACGAAGACTTGGTGAGATAATAGGTTGGGGTAGGTTAGGTTAGGTTAGGTTATGTTGTTGGTTAGGTTAGGTTAGGATTGGCCATGTTAGGTTAGTTTAGGTCAGGTCAGGTAAGGTAGGTCCTGTAGTTGTAATGAAGTCATGCCCAATTCATTTTTATTGTTTTCGCTTGTTGGGTCTTCACAAGTTCCTTGCAAATAACAGATATCGCCAACTGGCAGCACACCAAGAACTGACATTATCGAACCTAACCCAACCAAATCTAACCTAACCTAACCTAACCCAACATAACCAATCTATCCGAACCAATCTAGCCAAACCCACGTGGAAAAGTCATCAGTGCAATGCTCCAAAAACGGCGGATAATATCATTCCTGCAGAACACTATTATTTACAATGAACCTTTTTATCTACTGTTTTTTCCACTTTTCCTATTTCCCACTTTGCCTGCACAAGAATAGTTGAACGGAGTCTGCAATGACCCACTGTGTCATCCAGTACTTGCGAGCGTCTGAAAATCTTTTATTGCAGGGGGACATAATATTAGGCTTCCCTATAATAGATCGTCCCGGGGGACAATCCATGATGACGGAAGCATCATTTAGGCGAGCTTGCGAGCCCTTTACTGGTAGCTTCTGCATTCATTGTGTACACGATTGCAGCTGAACGCAACGTCCAATCTTAACCAAATTTGGCAGGACGTAGTGTCCGGGGAATGTCTTGGATGAGTTCGAAGATGGGCATTCTCGTTCGACCCCTTCGACTATAAATGGGGTGCGAACCCTCCGAAAGAAAAACGTTATTTGCAGCGGCACGCAACTTCCAATTTTAACCAACTTTAGCAGGACGTTGTGTCCGGCGAATGTCTTGGATGAGTTCGAAGATGGGCATTTTTGTTCAACCCCTTCGACTATAAATCCCCCCGAAAGAAAAACGTTATTTGCAGCGGAACGCAACGTACACGTTTGACCAAATTTGGCAAGAAGTAGTGCGCAGCGAATGTCTTGGACGAGTTCGAAGATGAGCATTTTCGTTCAACCCCTTCGACTATAAATGGGGTGCGAACCCCCCGAAAGAAAAACGTTATTTGCAGCGGAACGCAACGTACACGTTTGACCAAATTTGGCAAGAAGTAGTGCGCAGCGAATGTCTTGGACGAGTTCGAAGATGAGCATTTTCGTTCAACCCCTTCGACTATAAATGGGGTGCGAACCCCCCGAAAGAAAAACGATATTTGCAGCGGAACGCAACGTCCATGTTTGACCAAATTTGGCAAGAAGTAGTGTGCAGCGAATGTCTTGGACAAGTTCGAAGATGGGCATTTTCGTTCAACCCCTTCGACTATAAATGGGGTGTGAACCCCCGAAACAAAAAAGTGATTTGCACCGGAACGCTGCGTCTAATTTTAACCAAACTTGGCAAACAGCAAAATCCGGTAAATGTCTAGTCTAGGTACGAAGATGGGAATTTTCGTTCGAGCCCTTCGAGTGTTAATGGGGTGCGAACCCCCCGAAGCATAAACGTTGGCAAAAATTGACAAAAAACCAAAATTGGCATGAAGAAGTATCCGGCAAATATCTTGGCTGAGTACGAAGATGGAAATTTTCGCTCGACCACTTTGAGTGTAAATGGGGTGCGAACCCCCCGAAACAAAAAAAGTGGATTGCCGCGGAACGGCAATTTTAAAAAAATTGGCATAAGGTAGTATCCGGCAAATATCTTGGCTGAGTTCGAAGATGGGAATTTTCGCTCAACCTCTTTTGGGTGTAAATGGGGTGCGAACTTCCAGAAACAAAAAAAATGAATTAAAACGGAACGCAATTTAAACCAAAATTGGCATGATGTTGTGTCCGGCAAATATCTTGGCTGAGTGCGCAGATATGAGAATTTTCGCTCAACCCCGTTGAGTGTAAATGGGGTGCGAACACCCCGAAACAAAAAAGTGATTTGCAACGTCCAATTTTACCAAAATTTGGCACAAGGTATCCGGCAAATGTCTTGGCTGAGTACGAAGATGGAAATTTTCGCTCGACCACTTTGAGTGTAAATGGCGTGAGAACTCCCCGAAACAAAAAAGTGAATTGCAGCGGTACGCAATTTTAACCAAAATTGGCATAAGGAAGTATCCGGCGAATGTCTTGGTTGAGTACGAAGATGGGAATTGTCGTTCAACCTCTTTTGAGTGTAAATTGGGTGCGAACCCTCGAAACAAAAAAGTGATTTGCAGTGTCCAATTTCACCAATTTTACCGGTATCCGGCAAATGTCTTGGATGAGTACGAAAATGGGAATTTTCGCCAACCCCTTCGAGTGTAAAAGGGGTGCGAACCCCATTTAACAAAAAACCGATTTCCAGCTTAATGTAGCATCCAATTTTAACCAAATTAGCTATAGGATTTCTCAATAGATCAGCTTGAAAAGCACCTGCTGGTGCTTTTCAAGCCGATCTCTTGAGAAATCCAAGCTTGTCGAAGGGGTTGTTGTTTTTTAGGTCGAAAATCAAAACGACTAGAGCTTATTGGTTCGGGGTTCAATGGTCATGGTCAATTTCTTTTGGAATAGGTAGATACTTTTTTACATTGAGCGCCGCTGATCTTTGGTGGCCCGAACTAGGTACATCATTTATGGCTTATGACGAGGTGTGATGCCGATGCGAAAGCAAGGCAAGAAACTGTGAATGTTAGTCCTTTGCTCGCTGCCTTTTGTTTTTATGAAAGGGCCGATAACCTTGTCCAAAAACAATGAAAGATGTTTTCAAATATAAAGGTATTTGGTTTGGCTATACGAATTTCAACACAGGGGCAGTCCAGTCCCTCAAGTTTACCTGCAGAGTGTTCCACTTAAAGGAGGCCCCGAGCGTTTTAGTTGGTTTTTCCCACCTTTTCAGGTTGCGCTGTAAACATTTTTCAGGTTGCGCTGTAAACATTTTTCAGATTTCGATGTTGCTTGACATGATATTCACTGCTGCATGTGGTTTGTTAAATTGACATGGTGTTCAGAGTCTGGGCTTGGCGAGGACTGCTGGGCCAGACGTCGGACTGATTTATGCTTCTGTACTGGGTGCTGTTGCGGATGTCCACTTTCACCAAACCGTGTTCTGGCTCCCTTTTGCGCCTTTGTTTCAGACCTGTCACCGCCCGTTTGGCGCCATTCGCATTTGCAAAGACTCTTTTCCCGTGCAGGAATGCTAAGCGTTGTAGGATTCCCTCTTTCTTATATGTCGAGCTCAGTTTCACGAAGTATTCCACCACAAAATGCGTTGATCAACAGTGAACACAATGTCAAGCACCAATAACCAAATCTTCAATTAAGCTTGCCGGGGCAAGCCTGGACCAGAAAAAGGGCAAAAATTGAAAATATATATCATAGGGGCCTCTTTTAAGTGGAACACCCTGTATATGGACAAGTGCTGCAGTGTTAACAGAAGGAAATGTGTGATTACTTTGATAATGTTTACCACAGTTACCCTGGATTGGGATTAAAGGTTCCGCAACCACACATCAGACATCCGTGTCTTTTGAGGTTTTTTTGGTATGTGTGTCACATCATGGGATTTCCTTTTAATCACTCTTCTCGAGAATTTTTCGTGGTAGGAATTGACAGGCACGGTAATTGTTTTTTTACATGTCCAAGATTTGCAATTAAAGACATTGAAGTTTTCAAGAGAATGAAATTGAAAAGCTGAAATTAACTGGATCACCTGGTTTGGAAATCAATACTCCTCATGATATTGCAGCTGACTTTCATAAAAAAGAGATATGTACGCAAGGAGAAGAACAACGGCAGTGGGTCATGTTTTGCACAAATTTAAAGAAAATAAAAGGGGAAAATGATAACATAAACAATAGCAATGAAAGCAATGACCATGGACACCTGCTTGTTTTCATTTGGGAATCGAGACGTTGAAAGAAAAATTTGGCATGTGACGACATTGAATGCGGAATATATCATCAGGAGGTGTCTCAGCGTTCTTGAAAAACGAAAACTCAAAGATTGAGACAACATATTAGACGAACATTTAATTTTTGGAGCCTGGCGGGATATGCCCCCCCCCACGAAAAGTTTGTTTTGTCCTGGGCTGCGGTGGAAGTGGAACAGTACGGTTATTGAAGCTATATCTAAAGAAGAAGCAAGTTGCTTTTCGTTGATGTTCAACTGTGCACCCAACCTCGAAGTTCACGTTCAGTCGAAATGTTTTGCCTTTTAATGCGCAGTGCAATAGGAATTCCAAAAAATACGGAACCAATTTTCTTTATTCTGTTTGACGAAGCATGATTTTCGGTCAATTTTCTGAATTAATCTCCAGACGCTTTCATGAGTCAATCCAGGTATTTCTATTCATTGGGGGAATATTTGTTTATTTTTGGAGACATTAAGCAACTTTCTCCGTTTTTGGAAACAGCACTGAAACTGGAATCCATCGGCTCCGATGCCATAAAGCCAATAAATGAAATGCAAGGCATTCTCTTTCTTTTTCAAAAAGGCAATCTGGATCGCCTGAAAATTGGATCGCCTATCAAACGGAGAAACAACCGAACAAGATTGGGAACCATTATGTGCACGAACATTGATCTTCCTTCATCGTTCTTGGAAAGTTGGAAAATTTTTTATTGAAAAGTTGACGAGTTCAACATTTTGCATGAAAATTTTGAACGAACCTGTTACGCTGATGGCGATCATTGATCAGGCTGAAGGCCTCAGAAAGGGTTATTCACACATCAGTTTGTGCACGGATTATGTCACGATGGTCCGAGAAAGGTATAAAAACCGGGGTTTTAGGAACGGTTAAACTCCACACGCTTTAAAACAACAAGCTCGCCTACTACGCGCAAGTTTACTTTCACGCGTTCCTAGTTATTAGTCTCCCCCCCGATAATACTCTTTAGCCGCTGAAATAAACTCGTATTGGGTCCTGATAAAGATTGGATCAATCAAGTTTCGGATTCTCCGAAGACTGAAAAACCCTTGCAGAAGCCACTGACCAAAAGTTTAATCAGCTGGTCTCTCATGAGATGAGGGGATCGTTCCAGTTCCGAAACTGAAGACCTAGCGGAGAATTCCTGGCTCATCATACGAGTAGCTGAATTTTCTCAATTTTCGGTCCGTTGTGAGGGAGGGGATCAATTCTTCTTCCGACTTTTCCAAGATCTTCATTTAGGCCCCTTTCGAGACATGTGAACAATCCCACTTCGGAAAGTAAGCCCCAAACGGACTCCAACTGCATGCAGCGGTGTGGTGTCACTTTCGGCAATTATTGTATTTCTCTTTTGCATGCCTGTTCTCGTAATGGCAGTATTGAAAACGCACAAGCTTTGTATATCCTTCGAGATCCAGTTGGAAACGGTCATCGGTTTGTCATACGAATAGTTGTACATGCAAAGTGAAGTTCACCTTTCTTCACGTTTACAGTTCTTTATTCTTTATTCTTTCCGCAATATGACTGCAGATATGGCAGAAGGACCAACAAAAAAGATAAGTGCGTAGCAGCAAATTGATTTAAGAAAAACGTCAAGGAGCTCTTATAGAAATTTAAATTCAAAAATCAAACTGAGAAGGCAACTATCAGCTTTGTGCAGGAACGCAGAAATGTGTGCCGACAGGTTGAATGGTTCGTGGAAAAAAAGAATTGTGGTAAGCACTGGAAGAGCATGTGGGATGGGTAAATCTCGCACCATTGTCTGTTCTTCTCTGAATGGATTTGAGCGAAAAGCAAGGCGCAAGCCTGAGCAGGACATCACCAGATAGAATTGCCCGCAGAAGCTCCATAAACGATGATGCTCTCGGCGTTCACGGAGGGTTGGCAAGGCCAAGTCTTCCAGAATTATTCAGGTATGCTGGAATTTCGGTCATAACTTCTAGTGATGGCTCTGGCAGCCCGACGTTGAACCCTTTCTAGCGAATTTGACAGTTCAATTCCATTTAGTTTCTTGCTGCGCTGTTTTCAGGCTTTTATCGGGTTGTCTTGGAATAAGGCCCATTTCATGCGTTCAACTATTTTTTATTTTTCAATTTGTTGCAATTCTGGTTGCTAAAATAAAGTGGGAGCAATAAGCTCCCCAAAATCCATCAAGTTCAATTCAAAAAAGTATTTTTTAGCAGTGAACTGTGCGACTGAATGAAGAGATTTTTTGGCATTTTGTCCACATATGAAAAGGCCTTTGGCCAGCAGATTTGCATGACTCTGGGACACTTTTAAATACCTGAACACATATGTTGACTGGGGCAGTTATCTTTTTGACCTTTGGTGGCTTTATTTAATTTGAGCAAACTTGACCTTAAAACACCTTACCTAATTTTGCTGATCTAATTTTGCTAGTGCGAGCAAGAATGATGCTCGTGTTCCAGAACACATGTGGCCAGGTATTCTAAAGTGTAACTCGTAAGCGTAACTTTTTCGTGGACGCCAAAACGCACACTCAAATTTCAATATTTCTTCAGTTTCTGAAGAATCCGCTCCCAGACATCCTGAAGGTGCTATGTGCCTCTGAATACTGCTCTATCCAGGCACAGTTTCGCCTCCGGAATCCTTCACATCCCGTCCCCATATCCAAAGCCTATTCCGAACGCGCTGAAAATGGGCTCTCTCGAATAGGAAGGAAAATAGACCTCTGTTATGATGGAAGCAATTTGCGCCGATGGCTCACCGTGATTTGGCTCATCGTGATTTATTCATATTTGCACTGTTGCAACCACAGCATTTTTTGTTAACTTTTCTTCATTTTTGTTGACAGTATTTCGTTGACAGTATTTTGTTGACAGTATTTTGTTGACAGTATTTTGTTGAGAGACCATAATGCACCCACCCACGTTCATGTGAACTGCGATTGTGGAACATTTGCATGAATGGACAATCCGCAGAATTTGACATGTTCCATTGTTGCGTTGTTGCCAACTGGAACTTTTGTGTCTATTGAAATAAAGTGGCAGCGCAGTTTGGATAAAAACATGTGCGTGCGTTTGATATTTATTTTTTATTCTGTACATCTGGAAATGTGTAGGCCTAGCTATTCAACTGCGAGAGCAGATTGGTATCACGGAAGCCAACCGTCCAAAAGGGAGGATTGCTTTTTTATCTTTTGCTCAGGAACTCAAGCACTAATGTCACAGAATGTTGTCAATTCTTCAATTCCTCTTTCACCAGAGTCGAAGACGCTGCCCGAAAGGGTCTATATGTATGAAGTCAGTAATCTCATGTAGGCCTATACGATATGAATAGAATATGCTCACGAAAAGCCCCTCAATAATCACACTTTGGCATGGTCGCTTGCTCGACATTCAAAGCGAGTAAAAACGCATGGAGAGAAGAAGGAAAGAATATCGTATCCACACTCGTTTGACCGAGGATTGAGCAGGTGGGGGGTGAAGGTAAAAAACGGAGGACTGCAGAAGGTCTTGCACTGGTGACAAAGCGTGACAATAGGCCTGCAGGCAACAGTTATAAATCAGCAATAAATCAGTATGCGGGCCGGCTCAAAGATCAAAGCAGGTAATTTTCTTCTGCCATTATCACTCATACCCGAACCAGATCACCAAAAAAGTGTACAAACAGGGAAAATTTGACATCGCTCAGAAAAAAAGCTTGACTTGGCTGATTACCTCGTACGAGAATCGTGAAAACAGTGCGAACCATGAGAGGCCATATTGATATGGCCGACAATGGCTCTGAAGGCGTGTTTTTTTCGAAGATGATTTTGTTTTTCTTCATTTCCCGAAAGTACAAAAATCCAGTTGGCCTAAAGTGGTTCTTTCTCGCCCATATTTTAATATGTTTTAATATGTTTTAAAATGTTTTAATGTGTTTTAAAGTATTTTAATATGTTTTAAAGTGTTTTAATATGTTTTAATATGTTTTAAAGTGTTTTAATATGTTTTAATGTGTTTTAATATGTTTTAATATGTTTTAATATGTTTTAATATGTTTTAATATGTTTTAATATGTTTTAATATGTTTTAATATGTTTTAATATGTTTTAATATGTTTTAATATGTTTTAAAATGTTTTAAAGTGTTTTAAAGTGTTTTAAAATGTTTTAATATGTTTAATATGTTTTAAAGTTTTTTAAAGTGTTTTAAAGTATTTTAATATGTTTTAAAGTGTTTTAAAGTGTTTTAATATGTTTTAATATGTTTTAATATGTTTTAATATGTTTTAATATGTTTTAATATGTTTTATATGTTTTAATATGTTTTATATGTTTTAATATGTTTTAATATGTTTTAATATGTTTTAATGTGTTTTAATATATTTTAATGTGTTTTAATACGTTTTAATATGTTTTAAAGTGTTTTAATATGTTTTAATATGTTTTAAAGTGTTTTAATATATTTTAATATGTTTTAATATGTTTTAAATGTTTTAAAGTGTTTTAAAGTATTTTATTTTTTCACAACTTACCAATTTAAATTTTAAATTTTTTCACAACTTATCATTTTAAAAAATTTTAATATGTTTTAAAGTGGTTTAATATGTTTTAATATGTTTTAAAGTGTTTTAATATGTTTTAAAGTGTTTTAAGTGTTTAATATGTTTTATATGTTTTAATATGTTTTAATATGTTTTAATATGTTTTAATGTGTTTTAATGTGTTTTAATACGTTTTAAAATGTTTTAATATGTTTTAATGTGTTTTAAAATGTTTTAATGTGTTTTAAAGTGTTTTAATACGTTTTAATATGTTTTAAAGTGTTTTAATATGTTTTAATATGTTTTAAAGTGTTTTAATATGTTTTAATATGTTTTAATATGTTTTAAAATGTTTTATGTGTTTTAATATGTTTTAATATGTTTTAAAGTGTTTTATATGTTTTAAAGTGTTTTAATATGTTTTAATATGTTTTAAAATGTTTTAATATATTTTAATATGTTTTAATATGTTTTAATATGTTTTTTGTGTTTTAAAGTATTTTATTGTTTTAAAGTGTTTATCAGGACCCAATACGAGTTTATTTCAGCGGCTAAAGAGTATTATCGGGGGGGAGACATAATACTAGGAACGCGTGAAAGTATACTCTGCGCGTAGTAGGCGAGCTTGTTGTTTAAAGCGTGTGGAGTTTAACCGTTCCTAAAACCCCGGTTTTTATACCTTTCTCGGACCATCGTGACATAATCCGTGCACACACTGATGTGTGAATAACCCTTTCTGAGGCTTCAGCCTGATCAATGATCGCCATCAGCGTAACAGGTTCGTTCAAAATTTTCTATGTCAAAATGTTGAACTCGTCAACTTTTCAATAAAAAATTTTCCAACTTTCCAAGAACGATGAAGGAAGATCAATGTTCGTGCACATAATGGTTCCCAATCTTGTTCGGTTGTTTCTCCGTTTGATAGGCGATCCAATTTTCAGGCGATCCAGATTGCCTTTTTGAAAAAGAAAGAGAATGCCTTGCAGTTTCATTTATTGGCTTTATGGCATCGGCAGCCGATGGATTCCAGTTTCAGTGCTGTTTCCAAAAACGGAGAAAGTTGCTTAATGTCTCCAAAAATAAACAAATATTCCCCCAAATGAATACGAAATACCTGGATTGACTCATGAAAGCGTCTGGAGATTAATTCAGAAAATTGTACCGAAAATCATGCTTCGTCAAACAGAATAAAGAAAATTGGTTCCGTATTTTTTGGAATTCCTATTGCACTGCGCATTAAAAGGCAAAACATTTCGACTGAACGTGAACTTCGAGGTTGGGTGCACAGTTGAACAT
>JASGXE010010122.1:0-15296 GCA_030068105.1 Sinentomon sp. SZTP_YWyxl
GGTTGGCAAGTCGAGCTCCGCATGCATGGAGCTCGACCTGATGATAGCTTGTGAGCACGAGTGCTGTGCCAAAGGCGTATGCGTGTCGAAAGCCACTGTGGCCTTGTGGATGGTCTCAGGTGTTGTCACGGTCCAAGGATAACTGGCAGCCAGAAAAAATCCGGACTCCCGCCTAAACTAAGCTAACCCCTACCTAAACTAAAACCAACCTATCATACCCACCCAAAACCAAGGCAGATATCCTGCGGCCAGAATTTAACAGCTGCCAGCATGTCCACGGCGGCAATATGTCCGGCTCCCGTTGTCATTGCATCTAGGCTTCGGTGAAGGCTTCTTGTCGGTTCGCTAGAGCCCTTATTGGCCTGCTGCATGTTCAAAAAAAAATGATCGGTGAAAGACTCTTACGGCCAAGAACTCCAACAAACAAATCCAGATTTATTGTCTGTTCTTCAGAAGGAACCTGTTAATTGCGGTGAAATCACTGATAGCGAACTTCACACCAACAAATAGAAAATACAAAACAGATGACGCGTCACTTGTGATACACCCTGTACAAGTAGCGTGTAATCCGATTCGGCGCATTTTTCACAGTAAACCACAAAAGGTGAAATGTATATGAGTGCAGTTTGAGAATCCTACCGCAGTTCAGTGAGCAGTGTCATTTTCAGGTTTTCCCAAAAGTCACTTGACAACCCCAGAAAAGTACATTGCAGTTTTGAAGCAACTTTGGAAACTTGGAGTGGAGTTTGTTCCAATTCGAATGCATAACACCTGCAGCAGGCAGCCTGCCAAATCTGAACCCAAAATCTGTAGAAATATATTGAATAAAGCGAAGATTGAAAACTCGCAAGAGAAGATTGAAAAACTCGCATTAGCAGGGTTTTCTAGTGACTTTTGGGCAAAGCTGTATTTGTACGGAAAGGAGTCATATCTTTGTAAAAGGTTAAAAATGGGGTCAGATCGGGCCGGGTCATCTCCAGGGTCACGGTGTATAGGTATATCAGATTGTTTTCATTTTCGTTAATACCCTGCCCTCAGGTTCACTTTCTGCGGATAGTTCGCCATATTCATTTCAACTTAGCCGACGTGCAGATGACAGCCTAGCTTTCAGGGTTTAAGTAAGCCTTCCCCATCTGAAAAAGAACACTGAAATGAGCTTCAGGCGGCGTGGTTCTCTGAAAGAAATGAAGGAGATAGTGCGAGCCTAACTGGAAATTAGCGCAGATAGTAAGATCACGTAGACGATGTACAGACGTCGCCAAAAGTTATCGCACATAAAGTCTGTTCATTTTCAGAATGGTCCGCGCCCTTTTTGCAGACAGGGATGTGCAAATTTGTGCAAAAATCGGGAATCGGTGATTTTGAGCTGAGGTCCTCAATTTTCGAAACTCTGTCGGTTTTCACCTCTCAATCTCTATTTTTCGGAGTTTTTCAATTTTCTGTGACCACGATCTGTTCTGGTTTGCTGGTCCTTCAGCTCCTGCGTTTAAAATATGCACTTCTATTTTTATAGGAGCTCGGTTTTAACTGAGTGGCTATTTAAAAAATCCATGAGGTCGTTGTCTGCAGGAAGCATGACATTCCTACTTTTACAATCGCCGCTAAAAGCTTTCGCACATAGGATCTCGGTTATAACTCAGGGACTATTTGGAATACATGTGGTCGTGCGCTGCAAGACCCATGACATTCTTGTGATGCATGAAACTCGCTCAAAGCAATGTTTTTATTCGCTTCAGAGTTAGAGGAGGTGTGGAATTTCGCTTCATGTGTTCGAATGTTTTCGGATGACCCTGTCAACAGATTGCAAAAAGAGGCAAAATGCGAAGGGCACGTCCACACAGAATCGAGCCAGACTGGTTTTTTATTTTAAAGATTCCTTCTTTCATTTTATTGGGCTTTGCAAATTGGTCCAAAGTTCCCACATCCGTGTGTCAAAACACTGCGCAATCAACACCTGATATCGGAGTCGCATAGTTTAATTCTAGTTTTCGCCATGCACTTAGCCATCAATGCAAATCAGACAGATTTTCGTCCTTATCTGCGAAGGACTCCTGCTGTGCCAATTGAAGGACTTGCTGAATCCTAAGGTGACATTTATTCAAATGATGCCCTTCAGACCCTTGCTGGAGCTTCATTTTATCTAGGATCAGGAGATTTATCCCGTATTCTGACGTACCCACCCCTTTCCAATAATGCACCGACTATTAACACTCGTTTTTGGCTCGTCTATTGTGCTATAGGTACTAGCCAGTTTGATGAACCAAATTCCGCACTGATTGTGTGAAGTGATCGGGGAGAAGTGGGCAATCGACAGCCGCATATTCCGCATTGTCACCCAGACTCATCCAATTCAGTGGATAGATTTGTGCGGTGAAATTTTCATTTCTATGCACAACGCTAATTCCTTTTCCATTGTTGTATTAAAAGATGTATCACTGTCTGTTGAAGTGGCTCTGTTAAGTCGAAGTTGAGTGAGAGCGGCAATTTATTGGGAATAGGTACGGCGAATATGTGCGCCGTAATCTTTCAGAGGCCACAAAGGAAGCTAAGTTAAAAGCCTATTGTTCTCTAGTTCTACCTGTGCTTGAGTATGCTAGTTCGATTTGGGATCCTTTTCTCGTTTCTCATTCAGAAGTGCTTGAGAGAATTCAGAGGAGATCTGCGAGGTTTGTGTCTGGAAACTATCTACGATATAGCAGTGTCACTCAGATTCTTGATGAACTTAATGTTTTGCCACTCTCATCTCGCAGAAAGGAAAAACGACTAAATTTTTGCCAAGATTCTGTCCGGCAGGATTAAAATCAATGTTCCTCCTGAGTTTGTTCATAGAACTCCGCAACGCAGAACAGACAACGGGATGCATTTCCAGCCCCCGTTGGTTGTTTTCAATCCTCATTTTAATTCTTTCTTTCCCAGAACAATAAGGGAATGGAATGCTCTTCCGCGAGATTCCCCCCATGTCAAAATTGCTCGAGTTATCTCAGCCAACAGACCTCATTCTTGTTTTTCAGCTTTTGAATGCATATTTTTCCTTTTGTCTCATTTATTTTCATGACATTATTGCTGCAATCGACCTTTCTTTTAATTGTCTATATGACTATTGATCTGTGTTTCAGATCCCTTCCCAACACATTTTGTGGAAGGTATTGATAAAAATTAAGCATATGGGTAGTGGACGCACCCGCAAAATGATCTCTGAGACCCATTTTGTTTCTTTTGCGGGTAGGAAATAAACGAGCCCAGCTTGTAAAGACGAAGGTTCATGAGTTTTCTTTTGAGACTAAAATCTGCGGTTGCTGTCTTTGGAAGCGTTTTACGAAAGCGAAAGGCACTCTCGTTGGCTTAAGCGAAAATCAAGAATTATTCTTTTTTGTGGGCACAAGGTCCGCCGAAATTCGTCGAAATATGAGATATTTCAAAGGTCTACAGGGGCCATATCCTGCTTCAACAGGGTTTGATGCAGTTTCACGCCTTACACGAATGTCATAGTGTTTTACAACTCATGTTGCATTGATTCTGAATGGCGCCTGAGTTAGCAATGAACCCCTATGTTCGAAGACTTTTGTTGTGCAGTGTTTTTTCTCGGAAGAGCCAAATCAATTCTCCTTTTTATTGACTATTGCGTCATTACGTTTCTGCATTTTTCGAATAAAAGCCAGCTCAAATGCAATGTTGTGGATCCTAAAACATTTCTGCTACGCCAATTTCTTGTCATATAAAGCTATTGTTTCAAGTGGTCCGAATGAACTCCTAAGATTTACAGGGTAACCGAAAACGTCCGAACAGAAGGGTGCACATTATTGTAAGGAATCCTGGAGCCATGTTGGAGAAACTCTCTCAAGGTTGAGAAGGTTCTTTAGCGAGACTTCTACCAAATGTTTGCATTTGCAACAATGGCAAAATTTAAGAATTTTCAATTTTATATGTATCTTGGACAAGGACTCGTCAATTTTAAGGATGTATCTTGGATAAGGACTTTTTCAATTTCATTTCAAGGATCATGCTTAAGGATTTTTCAATTTTAAGGATGTGTATTGGACAAGGATTTTTTCGATTTTCAAGATTTATCTTGGACAAGGATTTTTCCAATTTTAATGGAGTATCTTGAGTAAGGATTTAAGAATGTGTCTTGGACGAGGATTTTTTTTTCAATTTTGAGGATTTCAGAATCTGGTTCAGTTTTCGGAAGAGGACCCACAGTTGCGTCGGTGTCTAGTTGTAGAACTGCGTGTCAATTTTCAAGGGTGGTGAAGCTCAGATTCGTGCAATATTTTGCGCTAATGATTTCCAAATGCAAAATCTTCGGTATAAGTCAGAACAATTTCGCAAAACAAAAATGCAAGCTTGTCTAATGACTCTTGAAACATCATATGCAAGATAGCACAAATATTTCCGGGTCTAGATATATGTCAAACATGACGCAACCAGTGCAGCCAAATTCCTCAGATCTTCCTTTGTGCTCCGCAGAAGAATTTGCCTATTTTGCGAATTACATCTCAGCTTTGTCTTTTCCACATTTGAATATCTCCATACATACGTAGGATGCCCCTAGCTAAACCTATGAGCCTTTGAGCGAAGCGAATACCGTCAATTTGTCAGGAAATCCCACGAAATGCAAAAAGGATAGTTAGTCCTTATTCCTGCGGTATGTTTGGTGAGAGCGTTATCTTATAGCGACCATACATAACTCCACTCTCAGCATTCTCCGCATCTCCACTTCTATACTTACTGCTCCCCAAAAATCTTCAAACACTAGAGGTCAATACACACTCAGGCGCCATTCAGAACAATAATAATAATAATATCAACATATGCACCGCAAAGGACATGGTATTCGTGTAAAGCGTGGAACTTCCAAACTCGTTGAAATTGCTGGATGCTCACCGTGTTGGCCTGGCCCTTGGAATTTCCCCTATGTTCCAAGTTTTTTTGCGGACCGTGTACATGTAGAGAGCTGAGAATGACATGACATGAGACAAGAGAATATGTGAGTTGTTGGAAGATGGAGAACAAAATTAAATAAACATATTTTCTCGTGGATTCTGCGAAAGAAGAAAGGAAATTGTGCTCTGGGAAGTGTGTCAGGATTCAACCGCAAGAAATTTACTTTACCAAAGGTAAAGATAAATTTACTGTGCAGGTATATATGCTATTGGGTTCTCGGTTGATAAAAAAATCAAACCCTGCTCGGTTATACAGGGTGGCTCACGAAAAACACCAGGACAAAATTGTGCGAAACCTCCCAGTTGGTGTGGACGGACTATGCCTCTAAGCGTGTTATTTTACACTGAGAAAGTTTTGTGAATCGCCTGTATCTATTTCCGGATACCTTGTGTTCCCCACTGGAGCTCACCCCCAGGTTCAACTCAACAGAGCCAATTCAACAGACGGATGCATCTTTCAATGCAACAATGGGAAGAGGAATAAGCGATGCGCATAGAAAAGAAATTTTCCCAAGACATATCTGTCCAATGCATTGGCCAATATATTGAGTTGGACCTGAAGTGAGTTGCAATGGGACGATTGTATAGTGGCGGCGGAATTAATGTACTCATAGTACATGTAAAAAAATGCGACTGTTCAGATTTCAGCAAAAATCCATGGTGCAGAAATGGGAGGTCAAAATCTGACACCTGTAGAAAGCTCTGTTGAAATCTGGCGCTTTAATTTCTACCACCTGCAAAAGAGTAAAAAGAAAATGAAAAACGTTCCACAGGCTACAGTTAAATGGGAAAACAATTCGTTTATCATGGGTGATGGAATTGCACTTAATTAGCTTATAAGTTCATATCTGATATCTCATAAGTTCATATCTGATATCTCATAAGTTCATATCTGCGATATCTCATCGATTTTAGGATATTTTTGATGATGTCTCAGGTGACGCGTTATTTCTGCTCGCACAAACCCACATGAAGAGCATAGCGTTACGAGATTGGTGGATTTTAAACATCTGCGTGTCCTGCCAAGAATCTTCGAACATATCGAACATAAAGTTCGATTCTGATTCAGGCGCAATTTAGAATCAATGGCATAACACATACCTACGCCGCAAAATATTCCTTTGACTTCTCCTATGTTCGAAGATTTTGACGAGCCAAGTATGACAAAAGATTCGGAGGTATGTAAGGACCGAGTTCCGGAGCTGGATTCTCCATATCAAGGTATTAAAACCATAAGACACGCAGGTCAAATATCCATCTGATACTCATTCAGTTTATCCAATAAATTCCGGGAGATATAACAGCATTCGGAATCTTCATATCAAGTCGCACAACTGATGTTAATATTCCTTGCGGAATCCTTAGGAGGTGATGCTAATAATCCTTGCGGAATCCTTAGGAGGTGATGCTAATAATCCTTGCGGAATCCTTAGGGGGTGATGCTAATAATCCTTGCGGAATCCTTAGGAGGTGATGCTAATAATCCTTGCGGAATCCTTAGGAGGTGATGCTAATAATCCTTGCGGAATTCTTAGGAGGTGATGCTAATATTCCTTGCGGAATCCTTGGGAGGTGACGCTAATAATCCTTGCGGAATCCTTAGGAGGTGATGCCAATAACACTCTAAACACGAAGTTCAGTTTGGAACACAATATTGCTAACATGTGCTTGGATGGGAGGTGTTCTTTTACGAACACGTATGGAAATCTTGGTGTGTTCTTGGAACACATGAGCGATTTGGAACACCTTAAGTGTTCCAAATTGCTGGTAATAGAACACTCATATAGTGTGTTCCAATAACAGACCAAGTGTTCTTAAAAGAACACTTCCTATCAAAGCCCATGTAAAAAATAGTGTTCCAAACTGAACTTCGTGTTTAGAGTGAATCCTTGCGAAATCTTTAGGAGGTGATGACAAAATCATCCTTGCGGAAAGCGAAGGCAATATCAATGTGGTGTTTGATGACAGGGACAATGAAAGCAATGCAGTCCACGCGGATTACGCTCTAAAGGGGAAATTAATTTAAATTAAGACACTGACACTAAAATACCTATACGTAATGTGACATTATGTGACTCCAGGGATTCGAGGACCGGTTTCCCATTGAATTCAATACCGCCGAATGTCCTACGAATAGTATACAGCGCCGGAAAATTAATGGAACCACAACGCATTTAGATGCATTTTTGGTCGTCAATGAAACATTTTATTCCGCAACGAAAAATTAGCGCCAACGTTTCTCCTTTGTTCTGAACAAAAATAACAAAATGCAAAAAATGTTTTAACAAAATTGTTGTGATGAAATTGTTGAATGTGATAAAATTGTGATTAAAATTTTCGCGAATAAAATCGTGATGATAAAATTGCTGAATTTGTGAAAATGTAATGAAAATATTGAAAACTGTGATAAAATGTTATCACAATTGATTACATCGTGATAAAATTATTGTTGTGATACGACGTGATAAATTTGTGTAAAATGTGACAAATTGTAGAATCTAAATTGTTGAAAGAGATGTCACCGCAGAGTTGAAGAAATCGGTCACTTTTTCTGCGGTCGTTGTGAGGCAGAAAAAACGAAGTTTCGGAGGCAACACATCCTTTCCCGTGATATCCTTTCTTCCTATAGTCACATCCTTTCGCGTAACATCCTTCCTCAGTCTCATCCTTTCCCGTAACATTCTTTCCGAGTCACTTCCTTTCCCGTAACATCCTTTCCCAGTCACATCCTTTCCCGTAATATCCTTCCTCCTAGTCACATCCTTTCGCGTAACATCCTTCGCCAGTCACATTCTTTCGCGTAACATCCTTTCCTGTAACATTCTTTCCCTGTCACATCTTTTCCCGTAACATCCTTTCCCAGTCACATCCTTTCCCGCAATATCCTTTCCCCCTAGTCACATCCTTTCGCGTAACATCCTTTCCCAGTCACAACCTTTCCCGTAACATCCTTTCCCAGTCATATCCTTTCCCGTTACATCCTTTCCCAGTCACATCCTTTCCCGTAACATCCTTTTCCAGTCACATCCTTTCCCGTAACATCCTTTCCCAGTCACATCCTTTCCCAGTCACGTTCTTTCCCGTAACATCCTTTCCCAGTCACATCCTTTCGCAGTCACGTCCTTTCCCGTAACATCCTTTCCCGCAAAATCCTTTCCCAGTCACGTCCTTTCCCGTAATACATCCTTTTCCATAACAACCTTTCCCAGTGACGTCCTTTCCCGCAACAAATCCTTTCCCAGTCACGTCCTTTCCCGTAATACATCCTTTCCCGCAAGATCCTTTCCCAGTCACATCCTCTCCCGTAACATCCTTTCCCAGTCACATCCTTTCCCGTAACACCCTTTCCCAGTCACATCCTTTCCCGTAATACATCCTTTCCCGTAACACCCTTTCCCGTAACATCCTTTCCCAGTCACACGCTTTCCCGTAACATCCTTTCCCAGTCACATCCTTTCCCGTATCACCTTTTCCCAGTCACATCCTGTCCCAGTATCCTTTCCCGAAGGATTATCACCTGTTAATGTGGCCACTAAAGATGACAATGTTACGATATTTTTTTTTATGACAGATATTGCAAACGATGTGTAATTTTCCGGAGCTTGGGGGCACTGAAAACAGGCAAAAGCCTGTTTACTCGTGAAGTGGAGCCCATCACATGTCCCACCAGCTTTCGAATATGGCTGTCAGGATACCTAAATCCTTCTGAGTCTTTCAAAAATGTCGGGCCACGGGAGATTTTTTCAGAATTTAAAAGCACAAGGAAATGCGATTCCAAATCACGCAAGCACCGCAAAAACACCGACGTGAAGTTATGCGTTTTGGGTCGCATCAGGGGCTTCATTTCTGGGAAGCCTGGGGATCACCGACCCATGTCGAAAAATGCGCCAATGAAGCGGTTTGCTTGCTCCCTTGACATGGCTCGCTCTGGTGGGTAATTTGCAATAATGCAACACGAATGTTGCACCAAAAATTACTCCAAAATTGAACATGTCTTCAGTTTCCGGGGGGCGTATTTAAAAAAATCTATACGAAACGGGGGATACCCCGATTTGGCGCTTTGATAAAAAAAGCAAAATAAAGCCAACCTATATAACCTAACCAACCTAACCTGCCCTAACCTATCCTAACTGACCTATCCTAACCCTACCTAACCCATTTTCTATGTTCAGGGTGTTTTCCTGCTTTTTTGTGGCACGTGACTTTTACATGGTGTTAGATGGAAAAGTGCCCGATTCGTATAGATTAATCGAACACGATTCCGCGGGAGTCCTTCCCCCGCCAGAGTCTCTGCTTGACGAACCCCCCCTGTAAAACCTGATTTAACGTACTGTTCGCTAACGAGAACGGGAATCACATTGACCCGAATTCCTCAAGGTCCTGAAAACATCTCCCGATGTGGCCCGTTATTTTTAAAAGACTGTGTGTATTTTGGGTGAGGGTGGCATCGAAGAATTTTGGTGTGCCTCACCAAAAATTAAACTAAATTTTACTTTCTCTCCTGTAAAGCACAAGAGTGAATCGTCATCCCATGAATCTGTGGCTTTGAGTATGGTATTACGAATAGCAGAAGAGGGAGACATGGGATTGGCTTAACATTATAACAGTTCGGTTTGGTAGACTTAAGGATTTTGAGGAGTGAGAGATGGCGCTGGAAAAGGACATAAGACTGTCGACGCAATCAGCAGATACCTATAACTTTGAAAGTCAACTGAAAACTTCCACAAATCCCTGCTGTTTACTTTCCAGCTTTTTTCAAAAAAATCAAATCAACTGGGCCCACTCATCCAATGCAAACGGCCGTAATATTTCAAACGAGTCCTGTGGTTTTATGAGAAAATGTAGGTCAAGCATTTCCCAATTTCTCAATTCCTTTATTGGCCTTGAAGAAGCACTTACTCGAGATGAGATGCTCGTAGATGTCCTTTTAGTGTTTTTATTGAACTTGGCTTCTCCTTTGCTGTTAATCTTAGTCAATTTGGAATTCTTTCGCATTTGTCTAGAGAAATTTCGAGTCTATTTTCGTCGTATTCTGTTGCTCGATATTGGACTGACGCCCTCCGTGCCTTCACTTCTTGTAAAATTGGCAAAAGGGACCGGGTTATTTGATTCAGATCTATCTATTACCAATGCTTGAGAATTTATAATGGCGGTGGAATTACTTTGCCACACATGCAAAATGGCATTCTTCACATTTTTGCCGAAACTGGATTCTGTGCCACATTCAAGTGGATTCATGTGCCACAAACTGGATTCATGCGCCACATTTTGGCACATGTGGTTTTTACGTGGTCGCTCCAAGAAAGATAGCGCGACAGAGTAACCCCAAGGTATTTGAAAAACTCCAACATTTTCCATAAGGACGTCGAATACGGAGTACGCATCAGGAGTTGATTGATGATTGACACGCATGGAAAATCCGACAACCAATTGGTTTTGGCGACCTTATGACCTTCATATCCCAAGCGTTGCACTACAGGGAAACCCGGTCTCGAGGCCCGACTGAAGGATGCGGTGGTCGTCAGGACAAGCCACGGTTCTATAAATGACGAGGTCGCCAGCAAATAAACGGATACGAGATAGAACGCCCTCGGCGACGTCGTTTACATAAATTAAGAAGGTGATTAGTCCTAGAACAGTACCCTGAGGGACACCGGAAGACACGGAGCACTTGTTGGAAAGGCATCCATCGAGGATGACAGCCGGACTCCGATTTTGAAGGAAACTCGACAAGCAAGTCACATAAAGGGCGGAAAGCTTAGTGCACTCATCTTTGCCGGCAATTTGTCATGTGGAACATGGTCAAAGGCCTTAGAGAGGTCAAAAAACACAGCATGAACGGGGGAACCAGTGTCCACATCCCTGGCGATCTCGTCCACTAACAAGAGAACCTCTATCTCGCAAGAGAGCCTCTCGCGAAAACCAATTTGGTTGGGGAGAAAATGAGCCCTTGGCAAGAGGCTCGGTCATTTTGGTAATGGAGTTTCCCTGACGTCGAAGACATTTTGAAAATTCTGGTGTTCATTTTGAGCTCAAAATTGCGGTTTCCACCAAAAACATTTAGCAGATTTGGGTTATGCATGTCGTTTATAAGGGGGGGGACTCAATTGCACGGCAACAGCAGGGAAACATTTTCGGAAAAAAGCAGTATTCCCAGCCGTGCAATAGTGTCCCCCTTTGGCCCTGCAGACGGTACAGGGTGTGCTTTTTCTCGGTCGTGCAAGTGTGTACTCCTCAAACGGGTTTCTTTTGCATTTTCGTTGCTATAGGCCTACTGCCTGCATTATTTTTTCTTATTCTGTATCTGTAATTGCAGGCTGAGCAAAACATGGGGTTTTGTTGCTTTAAAGTAGCGCAGGTAGATCAGGTCAGGTTAGTTCAGATTGGACTAGATTAGGTACAGGTTGTTTAAAGGAAAGGTTCATGTGGCTGTTTCAAGTAAAGATACACTGCACAGAGAATCCGAACCTGACCTTACGTAGCCTACTCTAACCTAACGACCTAACCGAACCTAACCTAACTTAACTTAACCTATCCAATGCGCCTAACCTATCCCAACCGACTACCCACCTTCCAGAGAAATTAGGCACACCCTGCTCCGTATGCTGGTGCCAAATGGGGTATACAATTGCACGGCTAAGGGTACTGCTGATTTCTGAAAATGTTTCCCTGCTATCATGCAATTGTGTCCCCCCTCCGTATAAATTACTTAACCCACAGATTTTTCCAAACGGTGAGTTAATGTGTGTTTCTCGCAAGCGATCACATCTTTTCTCACAATTGGTGTGGAAGAATCGAATCCTTTTTGGGAAAAAGGGAATAATTCCATGTTTATGTTTCCGTACTTTTCGAGTAAAAATGGCATAATTCCTGGATTTATGTCTTTTCAAGAAAAAAAATATGTTTTTTCACAGACTCCATCGAGTCGGCATAAATGTGCCTTTTTTACGTGATGCCCTACTTGGATGAACAGATCATGGGTGACATCGAACTCAGATCTGCGGGAAAA
Organism: Sinentomon sp. SZTP_YWyxl; assembly: GCA_030068105.1. Lineage (NCBI taxonomy): Eukaryota > Metazoa > Arthropoda > Protura > Sinentomata > Sinentomidae > Sinentomon > Sinentomon sp. SZTP_YWyxl. The sequence continues at coordinate 11,953 of JASGXE010010122.1, forward strand.
AGTGGAATTATGCCCTTTTTCCCAAAAAGGATTAAATCTCCCTTACAGCTTTTGAGAACTGAGTTCTAAAACTGTGAGAGAGATTGTTCTGTTTGACTCATTAGCACTGAGGAATTCAAAAGCCAACAAAGAAGCACCATGAACCTTGAGATAGTTTTATCGGAGGTTCTCTTTTTTGTTCTTGAAAAAAAACTCGTCCAGTTCAGCTTTTTTCAGATGTCTTTCAGATGAATTTTTTACAGAAAAAAAAAACCGGAGGCATGACTTCGTTCAAAAATCTGTTGTTGAAATGTTGGGGTATCTGTTGATAATTTTTCGTTTGCAGTAGTATGACAAATTGAGTTTTCATGTCGTGACGCAGACAAAATTTTTTTCGAAAATTCGCCCGCGGTCCTGACAAAACGGCCTGATCCTATAATGCACATTTTTTTTCCAATCCACTTCCGCATGCGCGTCTCTGATTGGTTGTTGGGATTTCCAGCCAATTTCAACATCCAATTTTCAAAACCTAACTCAACCAAACTTAACCTGACCGAACCTAACCTAACCTAGCCTAACCTAACCTAACCTGATCTGACCTAACCCAATTGCAACCCCAGAAAGAGTTGCGAAGCGGTGGCAAACATGCCAAATGGCAAAAAGCGGTGGCAATGCAAAAATCCCAAAATTGATGACGTCACAATTTGAGACGACGTGATTGGCTGTTGCGACCTCCTGGTCCGCGGAAGTGGATCGGAAAAAAAAAATTATGCGATCCTAATGGAAAATTCGTGACGCGTTTTGACACGATTCGCGCCTTGCTGGTTAACTTCATGAAGGAAGTTAAAAAGATGAGTTCAAGTGATATAGGTTCTTGCTCTTATCATGTCTATAGCCTTGTCTGTGGCCATTTACTTGCGTCTGGATTGACGTTCCTTGGCATTACCAAGATTAACCAGAGAAAATCGAAAACTAATTAAACTATTGCGAAAGATTTTCGAAACATGTTTAAAGGAAAGTGGCTTGTTTTGTTGCCAGTTTATCCTTTTAGTGACAAAGGATGAAAGATATACAGGGTTTGCCGCAAATCAACCACCGAAATTTCAGAAATTTCCCAGAACCATACAATTCGAACATAATCAGTGGAAAAAAGTGATGTGACCCCCCATTACTGAGTTATCCCCCCCAAAACCCCCCAAAATGGACCCTTTTGGGGTATTAATGGGGGAGGTAAGATTTCACCGCAGAACTGTCAGACTTTCAGGACAGGTTCTATGAAACGAGTAAAACAAAAATGTTCAGTGACGAAAAACCATCCGGGCCTCCAATTCCACGCAGTGCCCCCCAAAGTCCAAAAAAGCCAAATTTGGACTTGTTTTCGGGGAAACTGAGATATGGATATTGGGGAGTCGTCGCATAAAAGCCATTTTTCGACGGCAGATTCCCAAAGGTATATATGGAATAAAAAATGTTCAGTGCTCCACAAAAGTCCTAACTCTCCATTTCCACGCAGCAGCCACTCAAACACCGCTGAAAAACCTCTCGTGATCATGGGGTAACGAGTGTTACCATGGTAACGCACATTATTATAAATACCCCGAAAGGGTCCATTTTGGGGGGCGTAACTCAGCAATGGGATCACGTTTTTCCAATGATTAAGTTCGATTTGTACTGTTCTGTGGAATCTGTTCTGATATTTCGGTGGGTTGATTTACGGGACACCCTGTATATATATATAAGTTAGCGGACAGAACCACCTTTCTTGCCTAATAACTAAAATCCGAGTTCAAATTGACTTTTGTTCTAGCGGAGTTATTTTCGTGGCAGACCTACTCTGAATGCTGTTGGTTTGAACGTGGGAAAAGTTTAAGGCAAACTCAAACCTGCGAAAACGCAGGAACAAACGACGTGTCTCAAATCCTTTCAAACCTGTTTCCAACGTAGCAGATGTCTATCGAAGCAGAAATAAGCCTTCGCAAAAAGGTGCGGTGCAACAAAAGTCGCTATATCATCGTCGGAAGTTTGCATTGAAGAAAATGGGCCAGTGGGTCAGGAATTTACATTTCTAATCGAGCCAGATCACGGGTGCAAACTCCGCCTCTGGACCTTTGAGAAAGACATTGGTAAAGTTTTCTTTTTGGGAAGGATCATTACTGAGTGGAACTCCCTTCCAGTGACATGTTCAGGTCAGGGATCCCCTACACTCTAAACACGAAGTTCAGCTTGGAACACTTTATTTGGAACACGAAGTTCAGCTTGGAACACTATATTACAACATGGGCTGAGATAGGAAGTGTTCTTTTAGGAACACTTGGTCTGTTATTGGAACGCTTAAAGTGTTCCAATGGAACAATAAAGGTGTTACATATCGCTCATGTGTTCCAAATCTGTGACGGGAATGTCACAGATTTGGAACACCCAATGTGTTCCTGGAACACATTGGGTGTTCCATAAATGTTCTTAAAAGAACACTTCCTATCTATAAGCCCATGTTAAAACATAGTGTTCTAAACTGAACTTCGTGTTTAGAGTGTAAACACAGCCACATTTCAATTCAGGCTGGAGTCTTTGCCTGCGCCCTACAGAGCTTCGTTTCGACACCTGTTTTCTTGTCAGTGATAAAAACCAATTATCTTGATATTTCATCATTGATATGAGTGTTGTTCTGTAGGAGGAAACTCCCAAGCATTAAAATTTAAATTGAATTGCAGATTGAAATTCTTCGAACATGGGAGTTCATTAAACTCAGGAGCCTACCAAATTGTTATTTTATAAAACCCACACAACGCAGGACAGATAACGGACTTGTTGTTTCCACCCCAATTTTTAAAACAAATGTTATATTTAATTCATTTTTCCCAAAAACTATTAGGGATTGGAATGCTCTCCCCGCAACTTCACAACTTATTTCCCGATCGCGACATCTCCTGGCGCCACACCACTTCTGATGATTCGTGTTGATCCGTTTTTTTTTCTTCTTTCTTTTTTTTTTAATCTTTTGTATGCTTTTATTTTGATATGACGACAGTTTAACTGAATGATTGTTTTTTGTCTGTCACCAGATACCTTGTGTCAGTATTGTGAAATAATAATAAATAAAAATAAAAAAGAAATAAAAAATAACTCAGGAGCCATTTAGAATCCATGGCAACATGCGCCGCAAAACATCATGGCACTCGTGTAAGGCGTGAAGTTCCATGCCCTTGTATTCGCCCGACATTTAAAATTTCTCCAAGTACCTTCAATGTATAAGTTTTGGTTAACCAGAATTTTTTGTCCGAAGCTTGCCACTCCAGATCGCGGGTAATCGATTGGAACGCCATTAACACATGGTGTGTATGGTGTGATAACTCAGGCATGGATGG